>JAVJIF010011608.1:0-139403 GCA_038442645.1 Agave tequilana
TTTCTTTCACTCTTTTTCATTTCTTTATACATATCCACTTCCATTTTCTCCGCCTTCTCTATCTATCACTTTCTTCCTAGCTTAACTATAACTCTTTTTTTTCATTTTCCTTTTAAGAACTAAAAGAAGATCTTTAACTATTCTTTGTAACCTAAAAGAGAGTTTGCTAAAAGAGCTTCATCGCTAGTCCCTCCTTGTGGATCACGACCTGCATATCCACTTTCTATTGCGGTAGTATTGAGTATTTGCACTCTTTATTCTAAGTTCTGAAATTCTGTATTTTTTGTGCAGGTAAAACCTAAATCAGTCTCCAACGGCCATATTTTGGGAGCCTATAAATTGGGGTTCCTTGGATTGTTTTCAATAAGATTTTTAGTGGGTTTTCAAGCTAGTTTTTTCCTACCTATCTAAGTGTTTATCTCCACTTGTTTTAGAGCCAAATACTTCCATATCAAAAGGAGATTTTTCAAGAGTGTTTTGTAAAAGAGATTTCTTGAGTTTTTCACCACAAATCTATTCTAGTTTTTCTCACACATACTTGAGCTTTCTATTGCTATATCTACCCTATAAGAGAGTTATTGTGAGAGTGGTTTTAGATGATCAAAGTGTTTAGATCACCAAGTATTTCATCATTGTATTTGAGGAGGCGAACTTGCGGGTTCGTGTTGTTTCGAGTTCTTGTGAGAGCTCGATGTAGAGGTGCGGCCTCGGCAAGGTAGTGTGCTTGCGTGTGTTGTTCTTGTGAAACAAGTGAGGGGACTATTGAGTCCAAGAGTTCTAGTGTGAACTCCTTGTAAGTGTTGCGGCACAGTGATCCGGTGGGAACGATTCTAGTGGAAATCCTTCATAGTGTTGAAGGCGGGGACGTAGAGTAAGGGTACTCGAACCTCAAAACAAATCTCCTGTGTTTGCGATTGCTCTCTCTTTATCTCTTACTTGTGTTTATATCTTGCATACTCTTATTGTTCATATTCATTACTTGCTTGATATACTTGTGCTTAATTGATATATGCTTGGATTGTTTGTTCACACTTGTATTCACCAAAAGAACCATAGCGACACCTCAACTCTTATCTAGAGGAATCTTGAGGAGATAGTCTAGAGCCCTTCACTGGGAATTCAGCTACATTCTTGTGTTATACTTGGTGTGTTTTAGCTTAATAGTTTTTAGTTAGCATAAATAGTTTTAATTCCGCGTTAATTCATCATTAGATTAGCTTATCACCTATTCACCCCCCTCTAGGTGATCTACACAGACATGATTCCATCATCGTCTTTCCTGTCTTGCCAGAGCCCATCTCATGTTGTAGACATTGTTGTGTCTTCTGAGGGCATCCTGGAATTCCATCTCATTCTTCTTGTAGATGCGGGGAAAATGGTGGCGTCAGATTGGTTGCCTTGGAGTCGTGCCTCTTGGTTTCTCTTCACCGGAGTTGGGATCCTTGGAAAGTGGTATGAGCAATAGGATAGTGTCTCTAGTAGATGTCCCCCTATGACTCTAAGTGTGTCCTCTGAGTTTGGAGGTGAGGCGGGATTAGCGGGATGGATTGGAGCATTTAGACCTCTATTTGTTGTATTTCTTTCGAACACAGAGATGTAAAAGGGATTTGTATTATGCTTGTCAGATGTAATCAAATATTAATGGAAAATATTCGAATGGAAATATTTCGAAATGAAAAGATCTTTGGAAAAAATATATATATTTGGAATTGAAATTGTTGTCTGGATCCTGCCTAGTTTATTTTTACCGTTGGCTTTTTTGAAGTTGATATGACCATACCTCTTCGAAATGTTGATCTCTATCTCTAGTTTGGTTGGTTAGATATGGAGTGGTTCGGTAAGTTTGCAGTGTTGTTTCTTAGTGGGAGGTATCCGATCAGCGACCCCTGCAAACTTTAGGCTTCTGAGTGGGGAAAATCCTAACAACAGAGTTGGGTTTACGGTAGCTTCCGAGTGGGGGTATTCCATTAACGGAGCTGTGAACTCGGTACGGCTCTGAGTGGGAAAAATTCTGGTAGCAGAGTAGGGACCCAAGTGGGGTGGGCCCACAGAGGATTTCGGATGCCTGTAGGCTAATCAAGAGAGAACCCATGTAACACACCATTCCAGAATACGTACGAAGATACATGTTCTGATTTTTTGATCATTTTTTTTATTTTCTCCCCATATTTGTTTTTAGTTTGTGATTAATTATATTATTATTTGGTATCGATCCGAATTTCTGGATTCGGAGTTAGCCGAGTCTGAACCGAGGAACTGATCCTAGTGTACTGCCTAATTTGACCTTCTGATAATCAAATTTGACTGATTTCAGTTACAGATATCGTTTTCCAATATTTTAGATTTTTCATAATTTTTTGAAATTTTTCCGAATTATTTGCAAGATCTCCAAAATCGCTGTTGACTGATATCGCTAGTCAATTCCTGAATTTTTAATTTACAAATGGAATTTGAATTTAAAAATCTGCTTTCGCATTATTTCTTAGAATCATATTTTCTACCTTAATATATTTTTGAGATTTTTTTGAATTTCGAAACTCGACTGATTTTGTGTCGGCCAGTATCACTGGTTGACTCCAGAATTTTTAATTTGAAAATAGCTTAATTTCTTAATCTAATTTCACCATGTACCTTAAAATAATGTTTTCTATTTTTGAGAATTTTTGAGAGTTTTACCCGATTTAAATAATATTGTTATTTTTCCTTTCTTTTCCCTTCTTGCTTTTGTTAGCCCAGAGGCCTTTCACCTTAGTTTTGATGATAATGTTAGTTTATTAATGATCTTATATTTAATAAGTTTCAGATATTGATCAAGATCTAAGTAGAGATTTGACTTCAACAAGAGATTCACAGTTAAAGTGTTGAAGCAAACAAGTGTTGATTTAAGAGCTCATCAAGATCGCATCAGCACTCGGTTGGAGTCAAGCTCTTTGGATCGTGTTTGGATCGAGTCAGCTTGGAGGAGTTCTACAAGAAGATCTCGATTTGTTTAGTTTGTTTTAATTTAGATCTTGTGTAAAGATGATTAGTCTTGATATGCTCAAGTTCACACACACAAAAGTTAAAATAGTTTTTGATTTTAGTTTAACTGGTGTTGGATTTACAAGTATACATTTATCGTTTTCATGAATAAATAGAATCAAAATAAGTTTTACTTGGTTTTATGTATGTTGGACTTCTTCCATATACATTAATGATTCATAATGACTAAAAACTTATTTTGATGATTTTAATTCATGGACTCAAGTTTTGTTTTTAACAAAACTTATTTTTGAATTTAATGTCAAAAATATAGATATATCATTTACCATGTTTATTGGATTCTATCCATACACAATATGCTTTAAAAGTATTTCTATATCATGTTTTTATATTTATACAAGTTTTGGAGAAAACGGATTCCATCTCAAAATCCAAGTTTTAGAAAATACTGTTTTCAGTTTAAAACTTAATTTCTATGTCACAAAAACAGTTCAAATTGTTTGAAATATATGTTGAATTTTAGTCACACATATTTGTTCTTCAATATTTATAAGAACCTATTTTTGTGGATTTATTGGTATTTAAAAGACCAAGTTTTCAAACCCTAAAGCCCAGCCTGAGACCACTGGCGGTCGACCGACCGGTCGACCGGACCAGATCTCGGTCGACCGGGCGGTCAACCGATGTGCACAAAACGTGCACACTTCCATGGCCTATGGGTGGTCGACCAGACGATCGACTGATCTAGAGAGCTTGCTCTCTGGATCTGGCCCCGGTCGACCGAGCCAGAGAGTTCACTATCTGATTTTAGCCTCGGTCGACCGGGTGTCGACCATTAGGCAAATTGCCTGGGGCGGTCGACCGGTAACCCCAACGGTCAGAATCTGACCGTTGGCCGGTCGACTGGGCGATCGACCGACAGGCCATCTGGGCCTGTTCTAGCCCCCAATGGCTATATTTTGGGAATCCTATAAATATGGTTCCTTTAACCTTTCTCCTAAAATTTCTAAGAGCTATTCTTCCCATCTTTTTAAGTATTTTCAGCAAGTTTTAAAAAAAAAAAAGTTTTTGCACCAAAAATTCTCTTATCTTTATTTGTTTCAAAGTTTTTAGAAATCAAAGAAAACCAATATTTGAGAATTCTAGTTTTGTTCTTCATTTCTTTATCTATCAAGAAGTTTTTTCCAAGAGTTTTCTTTGTTGTTTCTTTTTCAAAATCTTTGTTTTTCTCACACTTAAGCTATCATCTCTAATCCTAGCTTTAGGATCTTTTTTTTGTGAGAAAATGGTTTGTGATCCTTTGAGATCACCAAGAGAGATTGTGATCATAGGATCATCAAGTTGTAAACTTTTTCTTTGCTCTAGCTTTGTGCCTTCCCTCCTGTGTAGGGGTGATTGTGTTTGAGAGAGGAGTTGTGTACTCCAAGTGCTGAGTTGTAATTCCTCGGTGGACGTCCCTTTGTGGAAGGTCCTATGTGGACGTAGTGGAATCCTTCTGTGTGAAGGCGGGAACGTAGAGCAGTTGCTCTAACCTCAAAACATATATTCGTGTTGCGTTTGATCCACTATCTCTCAACTCTATCTCTCCTTATATCTTGCATTGCTTTACATTGTTCATATTCATATGCTAGATATAATTTGTGTGTTCCCACACTTGTGTTCAACCAAGAGAGCTTATTAAAGCACCTTAACTCTTAGTTTAGAGGAATCTAAAGGAGTAGTTCTAGAGCCCTTCACGGGGTATTCGGGCTCACTCTTGGTTATACATAGTGTATTTGCAATTAGTTTTAAATTCCGCATCATTTGTCCTAGATTAGTAAGTACCTATTCACCCCCCTCTAGGTGCACTTTCAACCTTTTCCTTCTCTTCCCCTCTAATTAATTCTCTTATTTTACTCTACTTATTATTAATTAATATATATTTTATTTATCTAATTTCTCTATTTTCTGCTCTTTCTTTTCTTTTCCTTTCCTTCTTTTTTCTCTTTTTCTTTTCTTTTTTCTTTTTCTTCCCTTTTCTTTCTCCCCTACCTGCTCCCATCCCCCCATCCCCTGCCGACTTCAACCCCCTCTCTCCCCCATCCCGACCCCCATCCCTCTCTCTTTTCTCACTCTCTCCCCATTAAACTCTCTATCTTTCTAACTCTCTCATTCCCTCAATCTCCCACTCTCCCTCTCTCACCATCCCCTCCCTTTTCTCCATCGCCGACATACTGATTGGTATCCAATATTGCATATTTTACATCATAATCCCCATGCATATTACAAATAAATATGTGATTTTTACTCCTCTTCTCTACTTATTTGCAGGTACATACTTAAAGGAGAGTTAGCCAATTAATTACCTTAATTAGCAATAATTAAGGTGATTAATTAAAAGATTAAAGATAAAGCCAAATCTCAATTCAGATCTAGAGAGATCCGCGCAACAAACAGAGAATCCAAGTGGTCCACGTGGCCAACAACCTTGTAACTGATCTCCACCAGAAAGATCCGATCCAACGGCCCAGAATCCGCGGCGATCCCGCGGCAATCCGCGGCAATCTTAGGGTTGTTAAGCCCCGGATTTTGTGGCAACAAACTACTCTCCAGAAGCTTCTCATTTCTGCTATAAATACTGGACCCTCACCTGCGAGCAGAGACTGATCAGAGAAGAGAGGAGATTAGTTCATTAGTTGTAATTTTTAGTTGTTTTTTTCTAGTTTTATTTCTTGTAGTCCCTCTTCTCTATCCCTAGATTTCATTACAAAAGAGAGTGATTGTGAGGGAGAGAGCTTGTGTAATCAAGGGTGACAACTTGAAGCTATGCAAGGATTGATCCATCCTCCATTCCTCTACTTGAGTTTGATTCTAGTTTCTTGCATTCTTTAATTGCTTTCCTTATTGCTTTGTTTACTTCTTGCAATTTACTTTCATGTCTTGTATTTTCCTAATGGCTTCTTGTAGCTAATTTTCATTCCATGTACTAGTTTACCACTAGCTTAGCCACTTCACTACTCATGGGTGATTGCTTTTGTTAATCTTGCAAGTGTATGATCTTCTCTTCTCCGATGGTTAACCACCATCTTGCAAATGAGAAAGTAATTAGGTCAACATGTGAGAGGAATTCTAAGCCTATGGAGTGACAACATTAGGCAAAGCTTTCATTATCAAGGAGTTTGGTAAGCTTTGGCAAGCTAGCAAGGTAATCTAGTCTTGGATCGCTTTCTTTAAGTTTCTTGTTCTTTTCTTGTGAATACCACAACCACTTCTTGATTTCTTTTCCACTTCCACCATGAACATATCCATCCTCTTTTGGTTTCTTTGTATTTGCTTCACTAAGTTTATAATCAAGAGAAGGATACTAGTTTGATCACTTCACTACCATACGTTTAAAGCTTCCATCGCGAGCTCTCCCTGAGATCCGACTCGGTATAGCCTTATGCTATAACGGAGACAAGAAAGGGTACATCAAATACATTCTATACACATAATAAGTACACCTTTCAAGTCTAATCAAAATGGCGCCGTTGCCGGGGAGAGCGACGTTATTTTTGTTGTAAAGTGAAGTACTAAACGATTCTTCTTCTCTGTTTGCAGGTTACAGGTCAAGAAACAGGAAAATCTTTGTTGCAGTTACATATAAGTGGACCTGGGCCTCTGCTCAAGAAAGCAGAGCCCAGGATCCCTCTGGAGTGCCGCGGATCCACAAGCTTTGCCGTGGAAACGCGGCACAAAAGAGCTCACTTCTGACAAAATTTTCTGCAGGGGCTTCTGCTCTGCAAGATACAACTGCTTATATACTTGATTTCCTGTATACTTCACTGTATTCCTGTTAATTAATTCAACAGTAAAAATTGGTTGATAATTGCTAAAAATTGTTTAGACACTTGCATTTTAGGCACGTGTCTCTTCAATTCTTTACTTTTACTATTGAAGAGTGCTGGAGGCAAGGTACGTGTTTGCATTGCATATTAGACTAGGACAAACTCTTGCTTGATTTTCTTGCTTTGAGTGAATCCTTGTTATATTTCTTGTACACTTGCACAATTCAATTCTAAGGGCATACCTGTAAATAAGATAAGGTGGGGGAGTTCATTACCCTTTCCTTAGCCCGAAAATCATTTTCCCAAGCACTCACTAAACCAAGCCTAATTTAATAAAAAAAAAAGTAGACGTTGGCCCTAGGGACATCTCGGACTCATTTAGGAGATTATCCTAAGGGGGAAAAGTGTTGGAATTTAACTCTTGCAAAATCAGTGTCTAGGAAAAGGGTTGAGGGTCGAAAGCCCGAAGGTTGCTGGTTACTTAATTAAGGAACGTCTCCGGACGGAAAACCTCCCACCAACCTTACCCTTCCCTGGCTGATTAGCTTGTGGTTAGAGTCTACACTGAACCTCCCGTGGACGATCTATTTGTTAGGAGTCGTCTAGGTCTAAGTCTACCCTAATTTAGGTTAGAATTTTCTTTCTTTCTTTTGTTTGTTTGTTTGTTTGATTTTTGTTTGTGATTGTGTGATATGGCATTCAACAATTCTTTCTATCCTAATAATAATCCATATTTCACACCATCTCCTTATTCGGATAATTCCAACCCGTGTTTTATAATATGCACCAACCACATACACCGGGTTGGCTTTATCCGAATCAATACGACCCATACACCCCATCTAACGATTATAATGTCCAAAATAATTTCAACTCTTCACCGAGTAATTGGGGATTCCAGTACCCCGAGTTAAATTCTCAAATTCCTTGTCCACCATATTCATCTTGTCCACAATATTCATTTCCTGAGTCCACTTCCTATACTCCTTTTTCTGAACCTCCATTGAAGAAAAATCTGAGTTGCAAAGGAGTTTAGAAGCCAATTTACAGAGAGTCGAACAACAACTTCAAAAATCATTTGTCTCTCCAATTTCACAGTATTTTCAAGAGTCTTACTCAGTTCCACCTTTTCATCATGATCAACCATTTGCCATGGAAATGAGTAAAGATTTCTTGTGTGAGTCCACTCTTCCATCATCACACATTTTTGACTCACAATTTGACCATCACTTCCAAGACAACACTTCCTCTTTTCATCAAAATAATGAAATCATCGATTATGGAAAGATGCTAGAAGACATGACCCATGCTCAAAATGCTAGAAATCGTGACATAGATTGATGATCCAATCTCTTCATTCTCATCCTATGTCTAATGTCACTAGCCACTCTGTTAAATCCAAAGAGTCATGTAGTCTTGGAAGTCCAGATTCAATTTCAGCACACTTACCTGAACTTGCCCACACTTCAGAACCAATTGACATTTTTGCAAGTTTTCCTTTTTCTGAAATTGAACTAGAACATGAATTTGATCCTGAACTTTCACTTGATGATTCCAATCTACTTCCAGATTCAATCATGACTTCCATATCCTTACCTGATTTCAATTCATTTTCCAAGTCAAATTGGATCCATTTCCTATCCATTGTGAAATTGAATCACCAATCTTTATGATGATCACATAGAACTTGGCCAATTCCATACTTCTGAAAATTCCATTGATAAATTGGCAAGTTCTCCACATTTAATTGAACTACATGAGGAATGTGATCTTGAACCTCAACTTAGTGATTCAATCCTTCTTCCTGATTCCATAATGACTCCGGTATCTTTACCTCACTTTAATTCTTTCCCGGAGTCAACCTTGGATCCTTTCCCAATTCACAATGAAGTTGAATCACCCATCTTTGAGGATCATATTGCACTTGCCCAATTTTACACCTCTGAAGATTCCATTGACATTCTGGCAAGTTCTCCATTTTGTGGAATTGAACTCAAATGTGACCTTGATTTTCTCGATCTCTTTACTTCTGAAACTGATTGTACAATTCTTAAGAAAGATGTTGACTTAACTTTTGAAGAATTGTACGGTGATGAGCTTGAATTTCTTAATATTGGAAGTAAAGAGATTTCACCTTTAGAAAGTCACATTCCATCATTGGAAAATGATTGTGGATTTGAGTTTTCATTTCTTGACTTGGACCCAATTTTTGAACTCACTTCGACTCCTGAACCATCACTTGACTTAAGTCACATTTCTGAGTCAGTAGTAGTTCCTGTCCTTTCTGAGTCCAAGTCAACTGTTCTATCATTTCATCTTCCATTTTTGGACAAGGATCTTGACAAATTTGATTCTGAAATTATTAGGAAAATCTTGAAATTAGATGGGGTCATGTACATAATTAAAATAACACATGCATACATCATTTTAGTGGGTCATATTTTTGCTATTTTTGGTGGGTTCCTGAAACCCAAAGCAAAGATGATTGGGCCATTTTCCGTGGACCAATCAGACCACCACCGGAACCACCACCTTAAGGTAATTTTTCCCTTCCCTCTCCATTTTCTTTCATGCATACATATATCATTATGCATTGAGGACAATGCATGAAATAAGTGTGGGGAGGGTTTACTAACATAGGATTTTCTATTTTCTTTTAGGTTTTTATTTCTTTTAGATTTTATCTTTCTTTGTAGATTTTCTATTTTCTTTTAGATTTTACTTTTAGTAAAATAAATAAAAAATAAAAAAATAAAAACTTTTTTGAAATAAAAGACAAAGTTTTGATCTATTTTTAAGAAAATTAAGATGTATCTTAGAGATTAAGAAAGCCTTAATTATGACATCTTAAACATAGTTGAAGTAATAGATCTTGTTTGAGATTATAGGATAAGTAAGTAAAATTGGTGAGATATTATTATCTGGAATTTTTTGCCTTAGATAATATGCACTTTACACTTACACATTTCTTGGGATGGAGACAAAGACCAAAAATGCCATATAAATAAAAAAAAAAGAAAAAAAAAGAAAAATATATATAAATAAAGCATCACCTATTAAGCTGGGAAATTGTGCCTCAAGAAGCATGATTACTCACGCCTAACGGTGATCTCACTTATTAAGCTGGATAATTGTGCCTCAAGAAGCATGATCATTCACGCCTAACAGTGATAAAAAATAATCCCCTTTAGTTTTGTGGCCTTTTTCACTCGAGACCTTAAACCCGAGGGATGTTTTCTCATCTGGTGCCCTAAAACCATCTGGTTTGGGAGTCATCGGTTAAAGGCTCGCTACATGGGTGAACTAGAAAGCCTAAGAAAACTAAGGGAAGAAAAAAGCAGAAAAAGAAAAAAATATATATATATAGATAATAAATGGCTTGATGGTTGGAGTTGAAATCCCAGGAAATCTTCACTTACACGGTGTGCATACTATCTAGGTTTTATGAAAGATAAAATATTCAATCCAATTTTGAACTCTTACCTTAATTAAAGACAAGATCTTGCATGGATACTAAGTTTAAGGAAGATTGATTATAGGTGGACTTATGACCTAGGATCACTTATATTTTTGCAAAAATAGTTCGTAAACTTGTCTCTTGTTCAAAATGCGTTTTCAAAACACTAACATTTGTCTTCTTTCTTTAATGGATTTTGTGGGTGTAATCCGCTGAAAACCCTCAGGAGACAACACTCCTCCTCTAGGGTAACCTAGAGGTTTAACGGCTTGTTGCACATGCTCAGTGCAATCGCGTCACCTGCGAAAGTGGTGTAATAAATTGTTAGTCTAGATTTTCTTTTTCTTTGTTTTGCTCGGGACGAGCAAAAGAATAAGTGTGGGGGTGTGATTGGTATCCAATATTGCATATTTTACATCATAATCCCCATGCATATTACAAATAAATATGTGATTTTTACTCCTCTTCTCTACTTATTTGCAGGTACATACTTAAAGGAGAGTTAGCCAATTAATTACCTTAATTAGCAATAATTAAGGTGATTAATTAAAAGATTAAAGATAAAGCCAAATCTCAATTCAGATCTAGAGAGATCCGCGCAACAAACAGAGAATCCAAGTGGTCCACGTGGCCAACAACCTTGTAACTGATCTCCACCAGAAAGATCCGATCCAACGGCCTAGAATCCACGGCGATCCCGCGGCAATCCGCGGCAATCTTAGGGTTGTTAAGCCCCGGATTTTGTGGCAACAAACTACTCTCCAGAAGCTTCTCATTTCTGCTATAAATACTGGACCCTCACCTGCGAGCAGAGACTGATCAGAGAAGAGAGGAGATTAGTTCATTAGTTGTAATTTTTAGTTGTTTTTTTCTAGTTTTATTTCTTGTAGTCCCTCTTCTCTATCCCTAGATTTCATTACAAAAGAGAGTGATTGTGAGGGAGAGAGCTTGTGTAATCAAGGGTGACAACTTGAAGCTATGCAAGGATTGATCCATCCTCCATTCCTCTACTTGAGTTTGATTCTAGTTTCTTGCATTCTTTAATTGCTTTCCTTATTGCTTTGTTTACTTCTTGCAATTTACTTTCATGTCTTGTATTTTTCTAATGGCTTCTTGTAGCTAATTTTCATTCCATGTACTAGTTTACCACTAGCTTAGCCACTTCACTACTCATGGGTGATTGCTTTGTTAATCTTGCAAGTGTATGATCTTCTCTTCTCCGATGGTTAAACCACCATCTTGCAAATGAGAAAGTAATTAGGTCAACATGTGAGAGGAATTCTAAGCCTATGGAGTGACAACATTAGGCAAAGCTTTCATTATCAAGGAGTTTGGTAAGCTTTGGCAAGCTAGCAAGGTAATCTAGTCTTGGATCGCTTTCTTTAAGTTTCTTGTTCTTTTCTTGTGAATACCACAACCACTTCTTGATTTCTTTTCCACTTCCACCATGAACATATCCATCCTCTTTTGGTTTCTTTTGTATTTGCTTCACTAAGTTTATAATCAGAGAAGGATACTAGTTTGATCACTTCACTACCATACGTTTAAAGCTTCCATCGCGAGCTCTCCCTGAGATCCGACTCGGTATAGCCTTATGCTATAACGGAGACAAGAAAGGGTACATCAAATACATTCTATACACATAATAAGTACACCTTTTACGTCTAATCACATACCAGCTGTCGCCGGCCACGCGCGCGCCACCACACCCTCCCGAGGCCGGTGTCACCTCCCCCAACCCCCTCTTCTCTTCTCCACCTCCCTCCTCTTCAACCACCACCTCCCTTCTCTAATTTCTCTCAGACCCATCACCACCACCACCATCTTCATCTTCAAAATTCACCACACCTTCTCCCCAATCACCACCAACCCACCACCATTCCAACACCTACACCATCACCATCTCCTCCCCAATCTCCTCCACAACAACCACCACCACCAACAACCATCACCAGTACCTTCACCACCACTCCACTTCCACCATAAAATCCCTTCTCCACCACCTCCTCCGGGGGGCCCAGACTACATCGTCGCCCCCTCCGGTGCGTCGCTGCCGCCCTGGCTGCCGGCGGCCGCTAGTAACCACCAGGCCTCCTCTCCTTCTCTTTCTTTCTTTCCTCCTTTCCTCCTTTATTTCTTCTTTTCTTCTCTATTTTTCTCTCTTTTTCTTTCTTTCCAGCAATATCTCTCTCTCTCTCTCTCTCTCTCCCCCCCACTTTCACTGCCTCTTTCTCATCTCTCTTGATGTCTCTCCCCTCTCACTTTCTCCCTCTATATTATATATATATATATATAATGTGATATATGTATATACTGGATCATAATGGCATTTGGAGTTCCGGGTTTTTCGGCGTATTCCAAGTTTTCTAGGCAAGTACTTGTTTTATTCTGGGTGGGTGTCTGTATTATGTTTAGGCGATTGTATATTTATAATGTCTGGGTGTATGTATACCTGGTGGTGATGTATAATTATGGTTGACTGACTGCATCTGTGTATTGGCGCTTTTATCAGTTTATCGGTGGTTGTATCGTGAGTGATATTTTGTATCTGTGGCGAAAGGTTGTACTAGTGTAGATGATATTGTATTTGTGAGAATAACAGTGGTGAAGGTTGCAGGAGAAGACCCTCGGGACAAACGTTTCCTTTGGGGTGTGTTGTCCCGTGAGACCACTTCTCAGGCTACCCAATGGGTCCCCCTATACCCTCATGGATTTAGTGGTAGCTTTGGCGGAGTGGTTTCGCCTACTCAGCCCTCGGGCTGGACTATCTAATAGACTTCGGTCTACACCTACGGGTTCCGTGATAGCCTCGCTGCGAGGTTGACCGATCTACAGTTCTTCCTTTATTATTTCTCCTGTTTATATGTGTGCTTGAATGGTACAATATCTTCTGTAGGTATCTCCTCGGCCTTATAGCCCTATTAGCCTTTTTGGGCTCTTGCCCACTCCCAAAAGGGGGTGCTCTTAGACCTCTGGGTCTCTATTTTGTTCTGCCTGGTCGCTTAGCGCTCTGCATTTTATCAGCTAGCTCCGTCACAAGCATGGCTAAGCCATGTACGATAGCATAGCAGTTATATGCTGGCTTTGCCACATGCGTTTAGTTGTGCCGTGATTAGTTTCTAATTTTGCATAATTTCATCACATTCTCATATTTATTTAATAATAATTCTGCTAATAATACCTTGCTTTCTTGATTCTAGGTCCATGGTGTGCAATGAAGAAGAAGACCCTAAATCACCATTTAATTGGTGATTAAAGGCCTATTAAAGATAGTCATTGACCTAGAGGAGCTGATTCGTCAAAACCAGGAGCTGCAAAACCAAAATCGGGTACAGAACCTGACAGGGGACAGACGGGACCGCGCGCGGCTCGAAGCGCCGCGCGCGCGGCCCCAGTATGGCCGCTGCCCCGGCCGTGTTTTGGGCCAGGGCCTGTCCCCTGGCCCTTCTCTTCCCTGGTGGCTATAAATACCCCCCTGGGGTTTCTGAGAGAAGATATACAAAGTTTTAGGAGTAGTTTTCATTCCATGTTGTAATTTAGGGTAGTTTAGTTTAGATTAGTTCTTCTTCCTCCATTGTATTTTCTATTTTGTAGATCTTGTAATAGGGAGAGAGAGTGGTACATGCTTGGAATGCAAGAGTGCTTGTAATAGAAGGTGACAATCTATGAAAGGTGCTCTCTTTATCTCTCTATGTTTTCTTCTCTCTAATCTCTTTTACATGTGTAGCTAGTCTTTTCTCTCATGGCAACTAACTACTAACCACCAACTAGTCTAACTTCTTTTATGATAATCCACATGAATCTAATAGCCTCAGTTTGGCCTTGCTCTTGCAAGAGCCATTGATGGCTCATGATGATGGATCTAACTCTAACTTCCTAACCACTAACAAGCTAACTGTTGACACTTAAAAAAGACAAGATTCTTATTGGTCCGAACAATGTCTAAACTTGTTGACATTTACAAAAGACAAGTGACAAACGAGCTGAAGACCAGTTTTCACCCATCTCCGAGGGACAAGGAAACAACTTGGACTCCACTGATCCAGCAAGCAGATAGTGAATCCGGATTATTTCTAAACAGACCTCAGCAGGTCTAAGGTGCTAGCACTTAGCATCACACGAGCCCAAAGGGATAGCCTCGCTTGAGAGGCTAATATCACTTGACTTCGCCTCAAAGCCATCCAAAGCCTCGCCAGGAAGCTAACTCGCAACTTTGCCACAGAGGACTTCCAGCTCCGCCAAAGGGTTTCTTTCGGACTTCGCCAGAAGCCGCTTCTAGCTCCGCTACGAGCTCAATGCGGGCAGCTCCGCTGTTGGTCTGCTATGGTCAACCTTTGACCAATCAAATCTCCAGATGAGATCAGATCTAATCAGATCAAATCCAATAAAAATCAAATCAGAGATCAAATTTGGCAGTTGATTGCCACAATCTCTTGACTCTCCTAAAACGAGTAAGAAGATCAGGGGAAATCCTCCAACGATATGGAAAGGATCGAGAAGATCAACCGACCTGCCAATTCTAGCTTCGCAGAAGGTGATCTTAGCCTCGCAGCAAGGCTACTTTCCAGATTCAAACAGATTCGATTCAATCTGTTTCTATATTTTCAAGGGACGATTATACCCTTGCTCTCCCTATAAATAGCCCGTCAGGGGCACAAGAGAGGAGGCCGGCTCTAGAGACAGAAGACCATGCACATGCGCAAGGACTTCTTCGAAGAGCTTTTCTGAGGCGATACGCAGGAGAGAAGACTCCGCAAGCAGAGGTTTCTTCACAACGCACCGTGCGCTCTCGAATTCAGAGATCTTTTAGAGAATCGCTTTCTCTATCCAGGGTGTTGATACCCTAACATTGTCCTTCTTCTCAAGGAATCTCCGGAACTAGGCGAGAAGGAATTCCTAATTGAAGGCGATTTTGAGAAGCAGCAAGAGGGTTCTACCAACCTTCTGTTCTCTGATTCCCCGAACCAGGCGAGAAGGGAATCTCATCACTCGCATCGTCAAAGGGACAAAGTGGTCGCGCGCTCACCAGACTCCTATCAGCACACTTCTCCAGAATCTCTGAGGAGATCTACTTGTAATCTTTTTAGAATACTTGTAATTTAGCTCCTCAAACTTTTTATTGTAAGTTTTCCCCCTTTGCAAACATAATGGAAAAGAAGGTGGCGACTCCGCTGGGGACGAAATTCTCCACTGCTGAGAATCAAGTGTCGCAATGCGACGAACAGACCTTTGGGTCTAACTCTGAATTCAGAAAAGCCGGTGCAGCCAGAGCTTCTCTGGCTAAATCTTCAAGGAAAGTATCTGCGGAGACAGAAAAGGTTCTCTGCGAACCTACTGCGGTTATTTGGCACAACAAGGAAGCACGTCCGCAGTCTGATTCCTTTACTTGTGAGAACTTGGTGGTTCAGTTCGATCAAGGAAGATTTGAAGAAGTCCTCTCTGAGGGTGGCCCAATGCTTCGAGCACGGAAGCATAGGAAAGTTTTCACGACCAAGGTTTCAAAGCAGAAACTGCAAGCGAAATTCTGCCAACACCCCTCAACCTCGCGTGTGGCTAAGTAGGTTCCTTGCGAACCTAGGTCTCCCATGTCAAGGCGGGTATGGAAGCCTAAACAGAAGTCTCCAACCGAAGCTTCAGGCGTAGCTACGCCTAAACCGCGCCTCTCTCGTGAAGAAAAAGGCAAGATGCCTGTCTGCTCCAATCATAAAGTCAAGACGGCAATCATACCGTCGCCCAATTCAAGAGCAGCAATGCCTTGTGCCAGTATCGTTCTTATGAGCGAAGCTACTATACCACAGTATACTCACTGCGTCTGTGACCACGGAGCTGAAGCCAAAGTACCATCTAAGGCTAATTGCCTTTGCAGCGGCATAGTGGGTAAAGCACCGCAGCGTGCTCCGCTCTCCAGTTCATCAAGCGCTAAGCCTGCGCTTTGTGGCGAAGCTAGAACCAAAGCACTATTCAGTGCTAATCCCATCTGCAGGGGTAAAAGAAGCAGGACATCGTCCTATGTGCGATCCAAAAGAGCCTTTACGCAGGATTATGTAGGCTCCCATGGACCTGACTTGCGGGAATTCTTGGCGAACAAACGGAAGTCGGTGTCTTTCCGAACTGCTTCCCCCTATTGTCAACAAAGGGGATACCAGCTGGTGACCGTCCACTCAGTCCATTGCCGGCTGGGACCAATCCCTGCCACTTCTCCAGGCCGACGAACGGTCTTTGATCGGCTGTCTGTACATCTCCCTATGAAGCATCGCAGAAGGAGCACCTCACGAGATCCAGCCTCCGCATCCGTCAACATGACCGGAAGAGGACGAGAGTCCCCAGGTCCAGACTACCGCCCAGGCTTAGGCGAAGTCTTGGTGCATGACGAAGGTGTTTTCCGAAACACCAGATCCAGGGTGGCAATACCCTACAGTTATGAACAGCCTTCCTCCTCGATGGCCCTAGCCTCGCCAGAGCCCAGAAGATTACTCCAGCCATCGGATGAAGAAGATGAAGATAGTGGGTACGCCTCTTCAGCGACAGTTAGCTCGGTGCGAACAGACAGAGCATCAGTCAATATGGCTGATAATGTTAACGACGACCTCTGTCGACGCCTGGAAGCTCAAGAGCAAACTTTCAAAACCCAACAAGAAGCCTTGGACAATATTCAACAGATGCTTGCTCGACTCCTCAGCAATCGGAATGACAATGATGCCGGGAACAATCACGATGAGGAGGAACGCTTCAGCAATGAGCAACCAAAGCCGGAGAAATCCAAGGAGGGTTCTTCCCTAGACGCCGAAGTTCTTAAGGGCCTCCAAGCTCAAATCGCATCCTTAGCTCAGAGGGATGAATTAAAGAAGGTAGGGGCAGTCCGTCCTTATCTGCTGGAGTGGGATTCGGTGCCATATCCACCGAAGTTCAAACCACCAACATTGCATACCTATGACGGAAAGAGCTCGCCAAACCAGCACATCTACTATTTCCGGTCTCAGACTGGTAATGTTATAAGCAATGACACCATCATGGCTAGGCTGTTCATTGGCACCTTAAAGGGGGTGGCATTTGACTGGTTCTGAAGTCTTCCACAGGGCTCTATCAACTCCTGGATCGACCTGGAAACTAAGTTCCTCTCTCGCTTCTATGAGGACGATACCGAAGTAACCATGGACAAGCTCCTCTCCACTGTGCAGAGGAAGGGCGAATCTGTCCGTGGCTACATTGAACGGTTCAGAAACTTATCCTTGATGTGCCCACCAGGGATGCCACTACCCATGCTCTTACAGACATGCAGACACAACTTCTTAACCAAGTGGAAGTTCGCATGGGGGCTGTCAAAGCCCACGCTTGGAAGGAATTGGTCGAACAAGCAGAGATAGCCGAGAAGTCGGCTAAAAGTTCGAACCATCCGCCCTAGAGGCAAGTGGGGGATGAACAACAAAGGGCGTAGCGACCTACTACCGCAATCTTCTCAAGCTAAAGGCAAAGAGACTATGTCTGTGGAGTTATCCGGAGATGTGCAGTCGAAGGCCAAAAAGAGCGGCTTCAACAATCAGGAGCCTAAGTTCCCTCCAAAGCAGTACTCCTTCAAAGACGATCAGGTGGTCACGATATTCCATCTGCTCCACAAAGGGAACAAAATGAAACTGCCAGATGCTCGGCGTCCCAATGAGATAGGGCGCACAAAGGACCCTAAATACTGCCTCTACCACAGGATGATCCACCATCCTACTGACAAGTGTTATGTCCTCAAGGACAGAATACAAGCCCTGGTCGATACCGGGGTTCTGACGTTGAAGACGGAGCAGAAGAAGTCACTGCCAATATGGTGACTCTTGAGTTCGGCACCACCCAAAAGGTCACAGTTCCTGACGGGACCTATCCAGCCCCTGTGCCACGGTTGGAAGTCAAGCATCCTTCAACAACAACTCAAAACAATAAGGGTCTTGTTCCCTTAACATTGGAGACAGGAGAAGTCATATGGATACACCCAGACCTCATCCAAGACGTGCAGCGGGATTCAAAGGAGCCCAACTCAAAGGGCAAGTCTTGTAATGTCATCTCCATCCTGCCAGACGACGGCAATCTTACATCGGCTTCACTCAGTGATTCAGAAGGAGAAAAGCTTGCTTGTACGACGCAAGCGATACACCTCAACAGACAGGCACCCGATCCGGAAAATCATACTTGAGGCAGTATGAAAAGCCTACTGACGAGACACAACAGCAAACGACGTCAGTACAAGTACCAGCATCCACTTCAATCCCAACCAAGGGAAAGAGAGACCTAAGGAGGTACGATTCGACCACGTGTTGAAGAAACCACCAGGCCAAGTGTTTGATACGCCCTTTCGGTTTGACATATTGGCTCAACTGGCCAATATCCCAGCTCGTATCACTATACACGAGCTCCTTCGCCTCTCGAAAGAAACAAGAGAAGCACTCAGGGATGCGCTAGCCAATTCAGAATCCTTTCTGACATGCATGCCTGAGATCCCTAACGATGACGTTCAGTCTCCTTGCCCAGAATGTCATCATACACAATCCAAGGTGCCTGCTATTACATTCACAGCGGAAGATATGCTTCTCAAAGGCAACAAGCACGATCGACCTCTGTACTACACCGGATATATCGGTTCAACGTGCATCGAAAGAATACAAGTCGATCCGGGGTCCGCACTCAGCATCATCCCCAAAAGGCTTCTTTACTTCCTCGGCATACCACTGTACAGGTTGTCCGCAACCACTACTATAATATACGGTTTCAACACCGGGAGCAGTCATCCACTGGGGAAAATTCGACTCCGTTGCAGAATCGGGAGCCTGAAGTCAGAAGTGACATGCTATGTCATTGACGCTGACACATCATATAACCTGCTGCTGGGACGGCCATGGATCCATGCCAACTGGATCGTTCCCTCTACTCTGCACCAGTACTTCAAATATGTTGAAGATGATGCAACAGTACGAACTGTCTTCGCTGAAAAGCAACCATTCAAAGGGGTGGAAAATTACTTCCCTGACGCTCTCCTGTATCAAAGGCCAGTGAAACACCTAAAGAACCATTGCCAGACGATGATGAAAGTGGCAATGAGGCGGATTCAGAATCTGAAGCAGGCATGCCAGCCATTCTGATTGGTGAACCAATTATAGCATGTCTCAATAATCCCCAATGTAATACTCCTTCAGAAGATGAAGGTGAATGGGTAATTAATGATAATATTTCTTTTGATTATCCCGTGAGTATTGGGTCGGTTAAATCCATTACAGATGGCTCTCTGCATATGCCCCTACATAAACCGAGTGCGGCCAGCACGCCCATGGAATCCGCAGAAGGAGCCGTTTTGGTGATCCCTCCGTCCAAACAGGGGCAGTTACCGATAATCTTCGGTAGGACCCAACCACGGGGACCTACAGTTGCAGATTCAAGTTCAGGTTCAGATACTCCACAGTTCTTCCATTACGCGCAGCCGGCACGTCACATTATGAAGAAAATGGGATACGACTTGAAGCATGGAGCAGGCCTGAATTTCAGAAAAGGAAGGCGCGGTTTGATGCGGAACTTTGTGCCTAAAGGGAAGCCTGCAAATTACTATGATAGTACACGCAGGGGGTTAGGGTATGTTACACCCACATCGTCAGCAACGGTTCAAGCCAAGGACGATGGATCAATTCCATCACATTCGCCTCATCCTCCGAGTGGGACTCGGATATCAGTGTAGGAGGAATGTTCGAAGACCTCACTATCAGTATGACTTCAAGCAGTCAATTAGAGCCTACAGAAGCTATTGATGAGGAACCATGGGCCCAGCAATTAGACCTCTAGTGGGAGAAGCGATTCGAACTGCGCGAGCCACTTACTGAAGACAAGGTGATGCAGGTTAACCTGGGAAGTCAAGATCATCCCAAACCCATCTTTATAAGTGAAAGCCTATCACTTATAGAAAAGGAAAATTGATAATGCTCATAAAAGAGTATATAGATATCTTCGCATGGAGCTAAGAAGATATGCCCGGACTTGATCCATAGGTCGTTATGCACCATCTAAACATCAAGCCCGATGTCAAGCCAGTCAAGCAGCAACAACGTCGGTTTCGCCCGAACATTATGGAAGCTATTGAAGCCGAAGTTCACAAGCTCATTGCATGTGGCTTCATCCGGGAGGAACAACATCCAGATTGGGTAGCTAACACGTCCCCGTCCTCAAGAAGAACGGGAAAATACGGATATGCATCGACTACCGTGATCTCAATACGGCCTGTCCTAAAAACGAATTCCCACTGCCCATCACCGACGTCATGATTGACAACACATGCAGGTTCGAAAGAATGTCTTTCATGGACGGCTTTTCAGGATACAACCAGATTAAGATGTATCCCGACGACGAGAAGCATACTTCGTTCCGAACACTATTGGGGGTATACTGCTACACTGTAATGCCCTTCGGATTGAAGAATGCCGGAGCAACCTACCAGCGGGCAATGAGTACGATCTTCCGCGATCATCTCTGAAAAACGGTGGAATGCTATGTCGACGACATTGCCGTCAAAAGCCGCAACAAGAATGAACATCTTCGCGACCTGAGAATGATGTTCGATATAATGCGGGCTCATCAACTGAAAATGAACCCGACAAAATGCTTCTTGGGAGTGTCAAGTGGCAAGTTCCTTGGGTTTATTATCACATCAAAAGGGATTCATCTTGACCCAGACAAAGTCAAGGCCATTCAGAGCATGCATCGACCGAGGAATCTCAAAGTGCTTAGAGGCTTGCAAGGCATGCTGGCTTATATCAGAAGATTCATTGCAAATCTCTCGGGCCGCTGTCAGCCGTTCACCCGACTCATGAAAAAGGGTGCTTCCTTCGTATGGGATCAAGCTTGTCAGGAAGCTTATGAAGACATCAATAGGTACCTCACAAAGCCTCCAGTCTTAATGGCCCCTACATCAGGGAAACCATTTTTGCTTTATGTAAAAGCTCTGGATTACTCCCTCGGTGCCCTCCTTGCTCAAAAGGACGACAATGGCCACGAGCAGGCCATTTATTATCTGAGCAGAACTCTCATAGGAGCGGAATCTCGCTACAACCCTATCGAGAAAGAGTGTTTAGCTCTCATCTTCGCTGTTCAGAAGACACGACATTATTTGGTCGGCCAGACCATACATGTCATCTCTAGAGTAAACCCATTGCGTCTTCTTATGACGAAGCCAGGATCATTGAATTCAAGATTGGCTAAGTGGGCACTTTTATTGTCTCAATACGACATGATCTTCACCCCTCAAAAGGCGGTTAAAGGCCAGGCTCTTGCAGAGTTCTTGGCTGCTCATCCAGTTCCGAAACATTCAAAACTTCACGAAGATATCCCTGATGAAGTCTTCGAGTCTTATGCAACCTTAGAAGAGGAAGTGTGGCAGATGTTCTTCGATGGAGCATCGCGAATGGCCCTAAAGGCAAGATTATTGTCGGAGTGGGGGTTGTGTTTATCTCCCCGCAGAACCATGTTCTTCCCAGAGCATTTTCTTTGACAGAATCATGCTCCAACAACGTAGCAAAATATAATGCTCTGCTCATCGGTCTTCAACTCGCCCATGGAATGGGGGTACGTTACCTCGAAGCTTATGGCGATTCAAAACTGATCATCAATCAGGTTAAAGGAGAATACGAAGTCCGCCATGAGGACTTGGTGCCTTATTACCACACGGCCGTTGAATTGGCCAACCTATTTGAAGGTTTCTACATCGGGCACGTGTCTCGATCTCAGAATACCAAGGCGGACGCTCTTGCTGTATTAGCTACAACACTAGCCTTGCCAGCCGACACCGAGTATCACCTCACAGTCGCAACTCGACATCTTGTATGCTCCAAGCACTTGCTAAGAACTCGAGAAGCCTATAATGTGTCCACGGATCTTGAACCAAGAGACTGGCGCTTTCCTCTCATTGACTATGCTTTGCACGGTCTGCTTCCAGACGATCCTAAAGAAGCGGCGTCCGTCAGACGAAGGTCTCTCCGGTTCTACTACGATCCGACTTCGAAGACACTTTACCGTCGTTCATATGACGGTCTCCTCCTCCGTTGCCTTTCTCATTCAGAGGCACAGGGAGCGCTCCAAGAAGTGCACGATGTCATTTGCGGCGCTCATCAGCCAGGTCCAAAACTTAAGGACAGGTTGCACAGACTTGGATACTATTGGCCAACTATGATAGCTGATGCCATCCAATATGCACAAAGGTGTAAAGCGTGTCAAATCCATGCAGATTTCATACACCAACCTTCAGAGTTGCTCCACCCGACTGTTGCTTCATGGCCATTTGAAGCATGGGGAATCGATGTCGTAGGGCCAATCAGCCCCTCTTCGACAAAAGGACACCGGTTTATCCTGGCAATAATCGACTACTTTTCAAAGTAGGCGGAGGCTATACCATTAACTGAAGTTAAGACCTCTAATGTGGTTAACTTCATCAAACACCATGTCATCTATCATTTGGTGTCCCTAGGCGGATCATCCACGACAACGGTCCCCAATTCATAAGCCAAGTATTCTATCGGTTCTGCGATAAATATCGAATTCAGAATGTGGCTTCAACTGCCTATAATCCCGCCGCTAATGGCTTGGCGGAAGCATTCAACAAAATGATCATCAAGCTACTCAAGAAATTCGTCTTCTCGAACAAGCGAGATTGGGACGAAAAGCTTGGTGAATGTCTTTGGGCATACCGAACCACGGTTCGAATACCGATAGGCAATACGCCTTTTTCCTTGGTATATGGGTGTGAAGCAGTCATCTCATTGGAAATCCAGATGCCGTCGTTACTAGTCGCTCTAACGACTAAGATCACATCAGAGGACAATAATCGGTTGCGCCTTCAAGAGCTCGAAGCCCTAGATGAGAAGCGACTACAAGCTCAGCAGCATATTGAGCTATATCAAGCTCGAATCTCAAAAGCCTTCAATAAGAAGGTCAAGCAAAGAGTCTTCCAGAAAGGAGACCTGGTTTTAGCCGTCAGACGACCGATGATTATGACGCATAAGACCAAGGGCAAATTTCAGCCTAAATAGGAAGGGCCGTTTGTAATAGAAACAGTCTATTCAAACGGAGCATACCGCCTCATGACTTCAGATGGCGACCTACTCATGATGTCGATCAATGGCAAGTTCTTAAAGAAGTATTATCCTTAATCAAGGATCCTTCTCATGATCAAGTTAACACTACACCTCTGATCAAGATCTTCGTGTCCAAAGTACACACAAAGAGAGCCTTTCTCTTCCTCCAAGCGAGATCATACAACCATAAACCAGTAGGAACCTGGCCATACACTAGTTGTCTTAAAGGAGAATCAAGGTTATGCATATATTGACCAGATAATCCGACATACTTAACGATTAAGGATAGAGGAAAATGTTGGCCTGTAAGCCCAACATAAATCCTCGACAACTCATCATGCTGAGGGGAATAGCATGGCTAGCCCGACTCAAACGGTAGTTGGTAAAGGCATAGCAAACCGTTGATAGCTGGGGGTTTGCTAAAAATCCCAAGGGACCCGTTCCCATTTGATTCCCTCATTTCTCCTCGTAAGAACGAGACCTCCAAAGCCACTTACCAATTCTCATCCATAGAATGGTAAGACCACATATACATTTCGCTGTTACGTTAACATTAAACCTATGACAGTGATTCCCTCGTTTCTCCTCGAGAAAACGAGACCTTTTCCCAAATTCCATTACAACCTTGAGCTCGGTGGCGTCTCAATCAATCGGTTATGTCATTGCAACCTCTGAACCAGTAGACAGCCGAGTCTCAATTTTGAGCTTGTTGACATTTACAAAAGACAAGTCTCAACCCCGAGCCCTGTTGACATTTACAAAAGACAGGTCTCGATACTCGTTGACATTTACAAAAGATGAGTATCACCAAATTTGAAGCTTGGTGGCGTCTCAATCGGTTATGTCATTGCGACCTCTGAACCAGCAGACAGCTGAGTCTCAATTCTGAGCCCTGTTGATATTTACAAAAGACAGGTCTCGATACTCATTGACATTTACAAAAGATGAGTATCACAAAATTTTGAAGCTTGGTGGCGTCTCAAACGGTTATGTCATTGCGACCTCTGAACCAGCAGACAGCTGAGTTTCAATTCTGAGCCCTGTTGACATTTACAAAAGACAGGTCTCGATACTCATTGACATTTACAAAAGACGAGTATCACCAAATTTTGAAGCTTGGTGGCATCTCAAACGGTTATGTCATTGCGACCTCTGAACCAGCAGACAGCTAAGTCTCAATTCTGAGCCCTGTTGACATTTACAAAAGACAGGTCTCGATACTCGTTGACATTTACAAAAGACGAGTATCACCAAATTTTGAAGCTTGGTGGCGTCTCAAACGGTTATGTCATTGCGACCTCTGAACCAGCAGACAGCTAAGTCTCAACCCTGAGCCCTGTTGACATTTACAAAAGACAGGTCTCGATGCTTATTGACATTTACAAAAGACGAGTAGCACCAATTTTTGAAGCTTGGTGGCGTCTCATTCGGTTATGTCATTGCGACCTCTGAACCAGCAGACAGCTGAGTCTCAATTCTGAGCCCTGTTGACATTTACAAAAGACAGATCTCGATACTCGTTGACATTTACAAAAGATGAGTATCATCAATTTTTGAAGCTTGGTGGCGTCTCATTCGGTTATGTCATTGCGACCTCTGAACCAGCAGACAACTAAGTCTCAATTCTGAGCCCTGTGTGACATTTACAAAAGACAGGTCTCGATACTTGTTGACATCTACAAAAGACAAGTATAACCTACCACGAGCTTAGTGGCATCTCAAACGGTTATGTCATTGCGACCTCTGAACCAACAGACAACTAAGTCTCAATTTTGAGCCCTGTTGACATTTACAAAAGACAGGTCTCATCTTTCGATCCAACAAAGACCGGTTTCGGGCTCGGTGGCGTCTCAACCAGTTATGTCATCGCGACCTCTGAACTGACAGATAGCCAAGTCTCGTCATCCAACCCAACAAGAACTATGTTCTCAAGAAATTGCAATACAATTTGGAATCGCAATTCAAAAAGAAGAACAAGATTGGAGATTCGACAAAAGAGGAAAAAATTTTCATTCATTCCAAAAGAATAAAGTACATGGAGCTACAGGCGCACACTGTAAGATCTGAGCCGCTCTCCAAGGAAGTCCAGCCTCGTCCTCCTTCATCGGCAGCCTGGGCAAGCGCTTGCGACCTCAGCTCGGCCTCATTGAAATCCATTGCCTGGGTCAGACGAGCTTCAACCTCCGCCAAAGTGGCCCTCTGTGATAATCCCTGCTGTGAGAGCTCTTCATTTTGAGCCTTAAGCTGCTCAAGCCGCGCAGTTTCTTCAAGACGCACCAGTTTAGCCTTGGATAAAATAAGATTTGCTTTCCTGATCATTTCCTCAGCCTTCCCAATCTTGTCTTCAGCATCAAGAAGAGCACTGGTGGAGGCGTCAATCGCATTTCCGACCTCTGCCTGCCTCGTTTCCAAGGATTTCAAGTCAGAAGAGACAGCCTTAGCAGCCTCTTGAGCGGCAAGCCGGGCCTCATGCTTTTGAGCGACAAGACACGCGAACCGCTCATCAACTAAAGACTCCAGGTCCGAACAGCAGAGACGGCGCCATTCCTCTACATCCTTCTCAAATTCATCCACCAGGAGTTCCAAAGCAGTAACCTGGTGATACCCCTCAAAATCCCGAATACTTTCGATGCCACGGGAGAGGACCACCTTTAACTTTGAGAACGGCATAGTCGAGCCCTTCAAAACTAGGTCGATAGTTCACCCTAAGCCATAAAAGCTATCGACGAGGTCACCTATATAGTCGTTCTCAACCTCAGCCACTTCCGGTAGAGAGGTAACCTCAGAGAAATCCGCCAGCCTGGTCGACACTATCGTGGAAGGAGCAATGGGAACATCAACAACAGGGCAGATTGTCAGTGATCTCTGCGGAGTCTTCATGAAAATCAGTGCGCTAGTCACCGCTGAGGTAGGGCAACATCCATCTCCTGAACAGCAGGCTCAACCACCAGAGTTGGGGAAGTAGGGCTCGTAATCACCCTCAGCTCCGCACTTGGCAAAATTGTCGGCACCTCACTCGTTGATATAGTTGGGAGTGAGGACACCTCCGGAACTGCTCCCCCTTCAACCTCTGGCCCTTCGACTGACTTGGGCCGATAAGAAGGCAGGTCACCGTACAGCGCATCCAGCACAGCAGCATCCGCCGCGGTCGAAACCCTCATGTCACCCCTTAACCCTTCGGGGAAATCTTCTGGCTCTCTTAAAGCTGATGCATCTTGAGGCCGAACACCTGTAACAAGACTGCGGTTAGAAAGGACACAACATGCAATAGAAGCCAAGAGGTCAGGATAGTACCATAAGATGACGTAGCCTCAAACATCTCGGCAGCCGCATCAGTCTCCAAGGGCTCCATCGGAAAATTCTTGGCGGAATCAGCACGAATGGCCGGCCCGCTTTCGCTTGTCGAGTCTCCGTAGACCATCCAATAGAGCTTGACGCTACAAGACTTCCTTTAAAAGTCCCAGCGCCCGAGGGACCAATGTCGGCCATGTTGGCCCATAAGGTTACACTCTCCATTTGTTTAGAGTTTTGATGATAACAAACCAAATAGGAGCTATATGGTACTAATTAGTTTGTTAAGATAAGTTTCAGGTTTGTACCATATTTGGAGGCCATTGCTTAGCTATTGCAAGAACTTCTAGGTTCATGAAGCAAAGAAGGTGTTTTTGCACATCAAGGAGGAACATAGAAGAGAAAGCTCTAGCAAGGCATTGCATGGCTCAAGACTTCAAGATAGGGGTGAGCATCGGTCGGTTCGGTTCGGTTTTTGCTAATTTTTGCAAAACCGAACCGAACCGATTAGACTTAGCAACCGAACCGAACCGAACCGAACCGACTCAGTTCGGTTCGGTTTTTCGGTTTTTTCGGTTAGGCCAATATTTTTCCATCATTTCTTATTTTTTATCATCATTATATTATCATCCTTTAATATTCTAATCTCAAATATTCAATACCTAAATTAGAAATAAGAAAAAGACCCTAACCTTAATGTGAATTAAAATTTCATATTCTAAAATTTTTACGCTATATTTGGGCTCTTATATCAAAACTCACATAATTATTACTAACTTTTAATGGCAAGAATGAAAAAAAAAGAACTATATTAATATAAATATTATCTTAATTGTGATGGTGTGCTTAACATAACTTTCACATATTTAACATAAAAAAGATGGTATTGCTAGAAGTAATGAGATAAGTTTTCACTAGTTTTTGTCATGAACTATATGATTCACTAAATTGAATTTGGGTAGGGTGAGAGATTCGGTTCGGTTCGGTCGAGTTCGGTTTTTGAAACACAAAACCGAAACCGAACCGAAATAGAGCGGTTCGGTTCGGTTCGGGTCAGGTTCGGGTTTCGGTTTTTGGTCGGTTATTTCGGTTATAACCGACACTCTGCTCACCCCTACTTCAAGATTGCTCAAGATAATTTATTAGATTTGTTTTTTAGTTTAGAGTTTTGTTAAATAGTGAATAGGTTTGAAGCTCTATCACACACGTTTTTGCGCACATCTTGTTTCCAAACATATTTCCTATAATATGTACAAAAATAATTTGTATACAATCTTCAGCCTACAAACTCATTTTATCCATTATATATATCTCTATTCAAAACTATTTTGTTAAAAATAGATTTCTCCTCAAAATTCCATTTTTTGTTTTGGCTTTTGACCTGAGCCGGTCGACCGCCAGGGTCGACCGACCCTATGTCAGGTCAAGCCGGTCGGCCGACCCAGTCGACCGGAGTTCTGGCAGCTGTGCGTATCAGTGTGCACGTTTCACGGTCGACCCGGACGGTCGACCGCGACATGCATGACTGCAAGACTTCTGCTCTCTGTATTTTTGGGTCGACCGGGCGGTCAACCGTCAGCCTACAACGGCTATTTTTTTGAACTAGCGGTCGACCGGGCCGGTCGACCGAGGTAGCCGTTTGAACAGTAACGGCTATTTCCTAAGCTGGTTTATTTTTTGTCCTTTTCTCACTTAAGTGTGTTTAAATGACATGTTTTGGTTTTAATACTTTCTGATTAGCCTTAAATATGTTTTATCTCTATACCTAGCCCTCTCCTATAAATAGGGGTGTTTGGGGAGAGGTTCATTCACCAATTAATTACAAGAAAAATTTGCAAAAGTTCAAAAGTTTAAGGCATTCAAAAGAGCTTTGTTTCTTGGTTTTTGTGCTGAAATTCTCTCTCATTTTCTGAAGTGTTTTCAAGAACTCTCTGATTTCTTTTTCTTTTCTCCTTACACACAAGAGCTTCATTCCTACTCATTGTTCTCTAAGGACCTTTGTAAGGGAAGAGAATTTTGCAAGAGAGAGTTTGTGGTCTTTTGACTACTCAGAGATTGCTTGTACTTGAGATTGTGGAGTTGGGTACTCCGGTGTATTTGTGACATCTTTGTGATAGTGGAAGTGGTTGGAATCTTTCTGGGGAAGGCGGGGAAGTAGAGCTGGGTGCTCGAACCTCGATAACAATTCTCGGTGTTTGCGTTTGTTTACTTGCTGATTAGACGAGAAAGGTGTCGTATTATGGAGTATAAATGAGCACAAATATATGTATTCATTAAGAAGATAAGGTTTAGAAACAACCTCAAGTGCTTAGATCACTCCACAAATGTATGAAAGATGATTAATATACCCTTTCTTATCTCCGTTATAGCATAGGGCTATACCGAGTCGATTCTCAGGGAGAGCTCGCGATGGAAGCTTTACGATAGGTAGTGAAGATGTAAAACGAGAATTCTTCTATGCTTAAAAAAATAAAGAATAAAACAATGAAGAAGAAATGAAAGAATGGATGGATATGTTCATGATGAAAAACGAAAAGAAATCAAAGAAGAGATTGGCTTTTGGAATTAAAACTAAAAGAATGAAAACTTTAGAATGAAAAAGCCATGACTAGCTAACCTTACTACCTTGCCAAAACTTACTAAACTCCGTGATAGTGAATGCGTGCCTCATGTTGATTCATCGGCATAGATTCGTCTTGCGTGTTGATCTAATTACTTTCTCACTTGAATGACGGGGGGTTTAACCCATCGGAGAAGAGAAGACCATCCAACTTGCAAGATTAAAGATAATAATCACCCATGAGTTAGTAGTTAGCAAGGTTAGTGGTTAGCTAGTACATGTAGAAAAGTTAGCTACAAGCCATTACAAAATAAAAGCAAAGCATGAATTAAATTGCAAGAAAGTAAAGCAAGAAATAAAGAAAGCAAGTAAACTAGAAAATGCAAGAGTAGAGAGAAGAGAATGGATGAATCCTTGCTTCACAAGTTGTCACTCCTTGATGTACACAAGCTTTCTCTCTCTTACAAACTCTCTCTTTACAAAATTTCTAGGGAAGAAGAAGAGGGACTAAAGAACTAAAACCTAGAGAAAAAACCTACAAAATTACAAGCATCTACTAATTCTCCTCTCTTCTCCATTCCATCTTTGCTCGCAGGTCCAGGTGCAGTATGTATAGGGCTCAGAGAGAAGCTTCGAGATCCAGGTTGTTGGCGCAAAATCCAGGATCCAACAACCTTATCTTTGCCGCAATTTGGCGGCAAAATCCCGGATTTTGCGGCAAGGATAAGTCTGTTGAGCAACAGAAATCTGTTGCAGGTTCGTTACGAAGTTGTTATCCACGTGGCCTTCTAGAATCTTGAGTTGTTACGTAGAATTCTCTGGATCCTGGGTTAAACTTGGGCTTTATCTTGGGCTTGGAATTAATCTCTTTAATTATTGCTAATTAAAGTGATTATTGGGCTTTCTCTCATTTCAGTTGTGGACCTGTAAAAATATAGAGAAGAGGAGTAAAAATCATATATTTATTTGCAATATGCATGGGGATTATGTGGTAAAATATGCAATATTGGATCACAATCACACCCCCACACTTATTCTTTTGCTCGTCCCGAGCAAAACAAAGAAAAGAAAAGAAAAACTATACTACCAATTTTTACACCACTTTCGTAGGTGACACGATTGCACTGAGCGCGTGCAACAAGCCGTTAAACCTCTAGGTTACCCTAGAGGAGGAGTGTTGTCTCCTGAGGGTTTTCAGCGGATTACACCCACAAAATCCATAAAGAAAGAAGACAAATGTTAGTGTTTTGAAAATGCATTTTGAAAGAGAGACATGTTTTCGAACTATTTTTGCAAAAATATAAGTGATCTTAAGTCATAAGTCCACCTATAATCATTCTTTCTTAAACTTAGTCTCTATGCACGATCTTGTCTTCAATTAAGGTAAGAATTCAAAATTGGATTGAATACTTTGTCTTTCATACAACCTAGATAGTATGCACACCGTGCTCAGTGAAAATTTCTGGGATTTCAACTCTAACCATCAAGCCGTTTATTTATTTATATATATATATATATATTTTTTTTGCTTTTTCTTCCCTTAGTTTAGGCTTTCTAGTTTACCCTTGTAACGAGTCTTTAACCGATGACTCCCAAACCAGACGGTCTTAGGGCACCAGATGAGAAAACATCCCTCGGGTTTAAGGTCTCGAGTAAAAAAGGCCACAAAACTAAAGGGGATTATTTATTCCTTTACCACCGTTAGGCGTGAATAATCATGCTTCTTGAGGCACATTTATCCAGCTTAATAGGTGATGTTTTATTTATATGTATACATTTTTTTTCTTTTTATTTATATATATATATTTTTTATATATATGGCATTTTAGGTCTTTGTTTCATCCCAAGAAATGTGTAAGTGTAAAGTGCATACTATCTAAGGCAAAAAATTCAAGATAAAAATATCTCACCAATTTTACTTACTTAGCCTATAATTTCAAACAAGATCTATTATTTCAACTAGGTTTAAGATGTCATAATTAAGGCTTTCTTAATTTCTAAGATACATCTTAATTTTCTTAAAATAGATCAAAACATTTGTCTCTTATTTCAAAAGTTTTTTTTATTTATTTTAAAAAAGTGTAAAAGAAAAACAAAAAAAAAATCTGAAAACTCTATGTTAGTAAACCCTCCCCCACACTTATCTCATGCATTGTCCTCAATGCATCGTGATATATGTATGCATGAAACAAATAGAGAGGGAAGGAAAAAATTACCTCAAGGTGGTGGTTCTGGTGGCGGCCTGATTGGTCCACGAAAGGCGGCCCAATCATTATTGCGTTGGGTGTTGAGGAACCCACCAGAAATATAATGAATATGACCTATTAAAAAGATGAATCCATGAAAGATTTTTATTAAGTACATGACCCCATCTAATTTCCATTTTCCATAATAAATTTCTGAGTCAAATTTGTCAACTACCCTGTCCCAGAATGGAGTATAAAATGATAGAACGGATGACTTGGACTCAGGAAAGACAGGAACTAATACCGACTCAGGAAGGTGAATTAAGTCAAGTAAAGGTTCAAGAGTCGAAGTGAGTTCAGGAATTGGGTCCAAGTCAAGAAAATGAAGCTCAAGTCCACAATCATTTTCCAATGATGGAATGTGACCTACTATAGGTGATATCTCTTTACTTCCAATATTAAGAAATTCAAGCTCGTCGCCATACAATTCTTCAAAACTAAGGTCAACATCTTCTGCTAGAATTGTACAATCAGTTTCAGAAGTAAAGAGATTGTGAGAATCAAGGTCACATTCCTCATGGAGTTCAAAAAATGGAAAACTTGCCAATTTGTCAATGGAATTTTCAAAAGTATAGAATTGGTCAAGTTCAACATGATCCTCTAAGATGGGTGATTCAACTTCATTATGAATTGGGAAAGGATCCAATGTCGACTCCGGGAAAAGATTGCAGTCAGGTAAAGATACCGGAGTCATTATTGAATCAGGAAAAAGGATTGAATCACGAAGTTGGGTTCAAGATCACATTCCTCATGTAGTTCAATTCCACAAAAATGTGAACTTGCCAATTTATCAATGGGACTTTCAAAAGTATGGAATTGGTCAAGTTCAATATGATCATCATAAATGATTGGTGATTCAATTTCACAATGGACAGGCACTGGATCCAATACTGACTTGGGAAATGAAGTGAAATCATGTGAAGACACTAGAGTCATAATTGAATCAGGAAGTAGAATTGAATCATCAAGTGGAAGTTCAGGATCATATTCACACTCAAGTTCAATTTCAGGAAAAGTAAAACTTGCCAAAATGTCAATGGGATGGACAAGTTCAGATGAGTGTTCTGAAATTGAATCTGGATTTCCAAAATGACAAGAGTCTTGGGTCATATCAATAGAGTGTGGCATAATTGAATTGGTCAAAGGTTGATAAGATAGAGTTTCCTCCTTCCTATAGATGTTAACCAATTGACTCAATTGTTCATCCACCTTATTGAAAGACTCGGCACGTGTTGTTTGATATTGTAACAAGGACTCTTGCAAGATGTCTATACTCTTTTTTAAACGTGATATTTCTACAATTGGCTGCTCTAGAATAGGAGTATAGGAATCTTGACTTTGGAAAGTTTGTGAATAATGTGAGTCACAAATGTGTGGTGATGGAAGAGTGGACTCACACAAGAGATCTTTACTCGTTTCCATGACAAATGGTTGTTCATTAGGAAAAGGTGGAACTGAGTAAGATTCTTGAAAATATGGTGGAATTGGAGAGGCAAATGGTTCTTGAAGTTTTTGCTCGACTCTCTGTAAATTGGCTTTTATCCTCCTTGGTAACTCAGATTTTTCTTCGATTGGTGGTTCAGAAAAAGGAGTATATGAAGCGGAATCGGGAAATGAATACTGTGGACAAGGTGAATATGGTGGACAAGGAGTTTGAAAATTTGACTCGGGGTACGTGAATCCCCAATGACTCTGTGACGAGTTGAAATCATTATGGAAATTATAGTTATTAGATGGGGGGTATGGGTCATATTGATTCAGATAAGACCAATCCGGCACACTAGGTTGGTCAAAGTTATGGTATGCCGGGTTGGTAATATCCGAAAATGAAGTCGGTGTGTAATATGGATTTTTATTAAATTTGGACAAATTGTTATTATAAGCCATATCACACAATGAAATACAAAAAGAAACAAACAAACAAATAGAAAAAAAAATTCTAACCTAAGTTAGGGTAGACCTATGACCTAGATGACTCCTAACTGATTAGACCGTCCACGGGAGGTTTAGTGTAGACTTTGACCACAAGCTAATCAGCCAGGAAAGGTCAAGGTTGTTGGGAGGTTTTCCGTCAGAGACGTTTCTTAATTAAGTAACCAGCAACCTTCGGGCTTTCGGCCCTCAATCCCTTTCCTAGACACTGATTTTACAAGAGTCAATTTCCAACACTTTTCCCCCTTAGGATAATCTCCTAAATGAGTCCGAGATGTCCCTAGGGCCAACGTCTACTTTTTTATTAAATTAGGCTTGGGTTAGTGAGTGCTTGGGAAAATGATTTGCGGGCTAAGGAAAGGGTGATAAAATCCCCACCTTATCTTATTTACGGGTATGCCCTTAAAATTGAATTGTGCAAGTGTACAAGAAATATAACTAGGATACACTCAAAGCATGAAAATCAAGCAAGAGATGATTCCTAGTCTACATGCAATGCTTACGTACCTTGCATCCAGCACTCTTCAACGGTAAAAGTAAATGAATTGAAAAGACACGTGCCTAGAAATGCAAATGTCTAATCAACTTTTAACGATTACAACCAATTTTTTTACTGTTGATTTTATTAAGCAGGAGTATGATGAATAATACAGGAAATTAAGTATTGCAGCAGAAGTATTTTGCAGAGCTGAAGATCCTGCAGAAAAATGATCAGTAGTGAGCTCCTCCTTGCCGCAGAACTGCGGCTTTGGCCGCGATTCTGCGGCAATTCAGAGGGATCCTGGTCTCTGCTTTCGAGAGCAGAGGCCCAGGTCCACTTATATGTCACTGCAATGCTATTTTTTCTGTTTTTTCACCTGTAACCTGCAACAGAGAAGAAGATTCGTTTAGTTCTTCACTTTAAACCAAAAACCGTTGCTCTCCCCGGCAACGGCGCCATTTTTGATTAGACGAGAAAGGTGTTGTATTATGGAGTATAAATGAGCACAAATATATGTATTCAATTAAGGAGATAAGGTTTAGAAACAACCTCAAGTGCTTAGATCACTCCACAAATGTATGAAAGATGATTAATATACCCTTTCTTATCTCCGTTATAGCATAGGGCTATACCGAGTCGATTCTCAGGGAGAGCTCGCGATGGAAGCTTTACGATAGGTAGTGAAGATGTAAAACGAGAATTCTTCTATGCTTAAAAAAATAAAGAATAAAACAATGAAGAAGAAATGAAAGAATGGATGGATATGTTCATGATGAAAAACGAAAAGAAATCAAAGAAGAGATTGGCTTTTGGAATTAAAACTAAAAGAATGAAAACTTTAGAATGAAAAAGCCATGACTAGCTAACCTTACTACCTTGCCAAAACTTACTAAACTCCGTGATAGTGAATGCGTGCCTCATGTTGATTCATCGGCATAGATTCGTCTTGCGTGTTGATCTAATTACTTTCTCATTTGAATGACGGGGGGTTTAACCCATCGGAGAAGAGAAGACCATCCAACTTGCAAGATTAAAGATAATAATCACCCATGAGTTAGTAGTTAGCAAGGTTAGTGGTTAGCTAGTACATGTAGAAAAGTTAGCTACAAGCCATTACAAAATAAAAGCAAAGCATGAATTAAATTGCAAGAAAGTAAAGCAAGAAATAAAGAAAGCAAGTAAACTAGAAAATGCAAGAGTAGAGAGAAGAGAATGGATGAATCCTTGCTTCACAAGTTGTCACTCCTTGATGTACACAAGCTTTCTCTCTCTTACAAACTCTCTCTTTACAAATTTCTAGGGAAGAAGAAGAGGGACTAAAGAACTAAAACCTAGAGAAAAACCTACAAAAATTACAAGCATCTACTAATTTCTCCTCTCTTCTCCATTCCATCTTTGCTCGCAGGTCCAGGTGCAGTATTTATAGGGCTCAGAGAGAAGCTTCGAGATCCAGGCTGTTGGCGCAAAATCCGGGATCCAACAACCTTATCTTTGCCGCAATTTGGCGGCAAAATCCCGGATTTTGCGGCAAGGATAAGTCTGTTGAGCAACAGAAATCTGTTGCAGTTCGTTACAAAGTTGTTATCCACGTGGCCTTCTAGAATCTTGAGTTGTTACGTAGAATTCTCTGGATCCTGGGTTTAAACTTGGGCTTTATCTTGGGCTTGGAATTAATCTCTTTAATTATTGCTAATTAAAGTGATTATTGGGCTTTCTCTCATTTCAGTTGTGGACCTGTAAAAATATAGAGAAGAGGAGTAAAAATCATATATTTATTTGCAATATGCATGGGGATTATGTGGTAAAATATGCAATATTGGATCACAATCACATGCTCTTATTTCTTGCTCTATTTTTATTGCTCTTATTACTTGCTCTCTACATTCATTGCTATATTCACTTGCTTTGTGAGATTGTTGCATCATAAATTTTAAATTGTGCATTGATTAGCATTATCACCTATTCACCCCCCCTCTAGGTGACTTTCAGGCACATCACCTCCGGACTCCTCCGGACGGGCAAAAGAACCAGCTTCAGTTCCATATGTAAATAGACCGTCAATGCACGAAGGCCTCTTTTGATGCAGCACACCATGGCCGGGAGAACACCCAGACGGCGACCATGAACCAAGCGAACAGCGGGCAGCAAAACATTCGGATGAACGTGTCACCCGAAGAAGATGGCACTACGCACCTCTTCAGCCAGACTGTTAAGAAACCAGCCAGAAGTGCCTCCCGGGACATCGGCCTGCGAGCCTGATGATGGAAGCTCTGGAGGACATCACCCTGTCCATAGGGACCATCGTCTTCCTTCACAACTAGATCCTCTTGGAGTGCTTTTGCATCCGGTCAAAGATGTCTTCATCAGCAACTCCACGGTGAGCCGCTTCAGGAGTGCTCTCCATATCTGGGAACAAATAATCTCCCAAGCTCTTCAAGCTACAGGAGGTTCCCTTACTGCCCCCATGCATACTGGAGCAAATGTACAAGTGGCACATTAACTCCCGGTAAGTCTCGAACAAGGCAGGCTCCTGCTTCTCCAGAAGAGCCAACTCTGCCTCGCACGGAAAGTATTCTTCATATGGGAGGGACCCAAAGGCAGAGCAGAGACTTCCCACATCTCATGCAAGGCCATACCCAACTCACCGACAGGGGTGAAGAAAGTCCCTGAAGCTGGGCTATACAATTCAAAGATGGCGTAGAAGCACCCACATTCATCTCAATACCGTAGCAGGTCGCCCTGACGGCCTCATAGAGGTTCAGCCTCTCCAAATCTCCCTCAAAATGAGCAAGGATGTAGGTAGTCAAATCCGCCCACTACGTCTTCGGAGGGTGAATCTAGCCTGGAGCCCTGAAATCAGTGGCCGGGTAGTTCCCATTAACCTTGAAGAATTGGTTGCCAAAGGTCAACGTCACTGCAGGATTTTCTCCCACTGGGATGTCTCGCGACACATTCCCAGGATATAGAGCCATTATGCATCGAGGAGGGGCCCTGCTCTTGTATAACTAGGGACTAAACCATCAATCTCCCTATGTGGACGGAGTCGGTATTTCGGCTCACATCCCATGCCATCTTCCGAGCCTGTGTCACACACTGGAAGGAAGACAGAGAGAAATGCCGCTTGTTGGATGGAAGGTAAAACTTCTCATTGTCCAACTGGAAGATCCATTGCCCTTCTCCTGCATGTAGTTGGTGATCAGGATCTGGCGCGGCGTCCCCAAACATGAAGTCAGGCTTCCTATAAGTCTGACGGTCAATGTCTTCAAGAGGAGCTGTGGTCAGGATACTCCTCGTGGTATATTGATCACCACTATGAATGAGCGTGTCCCGAACGATGGAGCTTCGCTCGCTAAACAGAGAGGCCTGCCCTTGAAATTGCAGGCTGATGTTGCCATCCGCTCCTCTGGTTATCCCGAATAGGTTGTTTGAAGGACCAGGAGTATAGTGCACTGCAAGAACAAGACGAACTTTGATTAGTTCACCAGCCAAGCGAACATGAAGACATAAATTTCACCAAGGCATAGTCTCGCCCGGTGAGCAAAGCCAGCAAGGCGATAGCTTCAACAAAGCTTAATCTCGCGGACAAGTCTGCATTTTGCAGAATATGCCCAAGCATTAACTTCGCTTAAGCAGAAAATGGTATAGCCCTAAGGGCTGACGTCATCAAAAGGGGATTATGGTCAAAAACCATTCTTGACGGCCATGACCGAAGGAACAGACCCGTATCCTGTTCCTCAATAAGACGAAGGCAGCCCAAGCAATAGCTTCGTACGGAAGCTTAGACAAGAACTGTTCAGTTCTTAGTTCCCCGTCCAAGAAAATAAGGGAAATTCAGGGAAACAGATTCCCTAATAAAAACAGATCATGTTCGATCATTCTGATAGCCAAATACTGGCTTTAAAATAGAGACGGTAGTCTCTAATCAAAAGGGGAAGTCCCTTACCGGCAATTGGTCGTTCGATGACCGGAGGAGGAGAAGGACCCTTCGCTGCAGAAGTTGCTACTTCTTTCCCGCTCGTCTCTTGGGCGCCATTGAAGAACTATGGAAGTTCTTGAATTCTTGAATAAGAAGGAAAGAAGAAGAAGAAAGAGTCAAAGTTCTCTGAAAATTTCAAGCAAAGAGGTCTGCTCTTTCTCAGCCCAATCAGGCTTTTATAGGCCAATCAGCGCCTGAAACGATGCCTCAAAAAGAGTACAGGCTATCGCTTCAAATTAATTCGAAACGCCGCCTAAAGCGCCTTCCCGAGAAGCGCTGATTCAGCCACTAAGGCTTAACTTCTCCAATGAGCTGAAGTGCGGACTTCGCACAAGTTCATCAAGAACTTCGCCAAAAAGATTGCCTTAGCCCACTAAAGGCACAGTTCGCCGACATTCCAGTTTCGCGCGAAGCTCATTCAAAAAGGACCCTGTCCTTAACTCTGCACAGAGTTTAGCCCCGCTATGGCCAAATTCTCAATGAAGACAGGAAAAAATTAGATGAGCAGAAAATGAACTTTCATTGATTTAAGAGCAAAGGTACATTGATATTACATCAAAGTTGTATTTCATACAACAGATTCAGTTGCTCAGCAAGATCATTTGCGCAAAAGGCATACAAGTGGTTTTATCTGCTTTCAAGCCAGACCAACTGGACACGAAAGGCCTTCCTCCTGCACAAGGCCGTAACCAGTTGTGCCACAAGGACAGGGCCATAATTTTTCACATAATGGCAGATTTTGCCACCAGGAAGCTGGATCACCTTTGATGAAAATCGACAATGAGCTTATCACCGCCAACACGATAGATCACCTATAATGGGAATTGGCAGTGATATCAGTGATCTCACAGGTGTGACATCCGCCTTCCCAAGTGGATCATCTCGGATGAGCGGCCATTAGCCTCACCTCAGAACGAATCATCTTGGATAAAAGGCTGCCAACAGCCTCTGGGACACACATCAGTTGCCCCAAGTTGTTCTTCCTGCTTAAAAGTAAAGCTTCAACCAGGGAAGCATAAGGCAACTTTTCGGTCTCTTTCATCAAGACACAAGATCGGCGAACATAGCTCACTGCAATGCAAACTTGGAGCAAGTTAGCAGTTAAACACAGAAGACACTGCAAAAGCGCTAAAGTCGAATTCTCTGGGGCAAAGCAATCCGATTTCGATTGGAGTAGAGGATAAGCCTCGCTCGCACAGCAGTGATGGGCTAGCTTAGCAAACGCCAAGTCCTAGTCTCGCCTACATGGCTAAGCCAGACTGATTCTATGGGACACAGTCTTAGCCTCACCTATATGGCAAGCATGGCTCAACCTTGAAGAAACTAAGTCCCAAGTTCTGCCTGTGCAGCAGACTTAACATGCAATGATCTTTCTGTGATCAAGTCAGAATGATAGCTTCGTTGCAGAAGCTATGCCAAAATCCTTCTTTTGCAAGATGAAGAGTAAGGGAAACTAATCCCTGAAGCAGCTGTTAAAGCTGAATTAAGGGAGATGAATCCCCTAAAATCGGTGAAGTCGTTGAATGATTAAGACTTACGGGTCCTTGGCCGGATAATAACCAGAGTGGGTATTCCCACTAATTCAGAGATCTGAGTATCTCTCTCAACCAAGAGAAGAGAAGAAGAAGAGCAGATCGCTTCTCTTCAGAGGACCTCAAGCGTCCTATTTATAGGCCTCATGGCCTGAGCGCTGCCGCCTCAAGCGTGGAAGCACGAGCGCATTTAAGGCATTTACTGCGCCTTGAGAAAAGGGACGGTTTCCCTTGGAACCGTGCAAAGGGAGAAACGTCTCCCTCATAAAGGCACTCATGGCGCCTTGAAGAAAGGGAATATCCTCCCTTGGAAACACGCGAGGAAAGAATATCTCCCTCGATCAGCACGAAGAAAGGAGTAATCCTCCTCGTAACTGGCCCACGGCAGTTGGCCTCGGGAAAGCGACAAACGCTCCAGGGCGAACATATCTCTAGAAGCCCAGATGCGAAGTTACCTAGCCGCGGAGCTACCCAGACGCGAGTCTACATGATTCCTCGGCGAATCTACATCCAAAGCAAGATTCAAAGCGAAGCTGAACTCAACCATCATGGCGACGTTCATACTCCACACACCACCGATCAAATCAGTTCAAAGTATTTCAAAGTCTGAGCTATTGCAGACTTTCGAAAACTTTGAAGGGGGTCTTGTTGACACTTAAAAAAGACAAGATTCTTATTGGTCCGAACAATGTCTAAACTTGTTGACATTTACAAAAGACAAGTGACAGACGAGCTGAAGACCAGTTTTCACCCATCTCCGAGGGACAAGGAAGCAACTTGGACTCCACTGATCCAGCAAGCAGACAGTGAACCCGGATTGTTTCTAAACAGACCTCAGCAGGTCTAAGGTGCTAGCACTTACACGAGCCAAAGGGATAGCCTCGCTTGAGAGGCTAATATCACTTGACTTCGCCTCGAAGCCATCCAAAGCCTCGCCAGGAAGCTAACTCGCAACTTTGCCACAGAGGACTTCCAGCTCCGCCAAAGGGTTTCTTTCGGACTTCGCCAGAAGCCGCTTCTAGCTCCGCTACGAGCTCAATGCGGGCAGCTCCGCTGTTGGTCTGCTATGGTCAACCTTTGACCAATCAAATCTCCAGATGAGATCAGATCTAATCAGATCAAATTCAATTAAGATCAAATCAGAGATCAAATTTGGCAGTTGATTGCCACAATCTCTTGACTCTCCTAAAACGAGTAAGAAGATCAGGGAAAATCCTCCAACGATATGGAAAGGATCGAGAAGATCAACCGACCTGCCAATCTAGCTTCGCAGAAGCTGATCTTAGCCTCGCAGCAAGGCTACTTTCCAGATTCAAACAGATTCGATTCAATCTGTTTCTATATTTTCAAGGACGATTATACCCTTGCTCTCCCTATAAATAGCCCGTCAAGGGCACAAGAGAGGAGGCCGACTCCAGAGACAGAAGACCACGCACATGAGCAAGGATTTCTTCGAAGAGCTTTTCTGAGGCGATACGCAGGAGAGAAGACTCCGCAAGCAGAGGCTTCTTCACAACGCACCGTGCGCTCTCGAATTCAGAGATCTTTTAGAGAATCGTTTTCTTTATCCAGGGTGTTGATACCCTAACATTGTCCTTCTTCTCAAGGAATCTCCGGAACCAGGCGAGAAGGAATTCCTAATTGAAGGCGATTTTGAGAAGCAGCAAGAGGGTTCTACCAACCTTCTGTTCTCTGATTCCCCGAACCAGGCGAGAAAGGAATCTCATCGCTCGCATCGTCAAAGGGACAAAGTGGTCGCGCGCTGACCAGACTCCTATCGGCACACTTTTCCAGAATCTCTGAGAAGATCTACTTGTAATCTTTTTAAGAATACTTGTAATTTAGCTCCTCAAACTTTTTATTGTAAGTTTTCCCCCTTTGCAAACATAATGGAAAACACTAACATTACTTTACTCCATGCTTACTTTTAGTTTTGATGGTTTAAGTGTAGCTTGCACTTGTTTGTTGAGTTGGATTGTGATGAGTTACATATGGGTCATGCTTTGAATCCCTCTTGAACCAAGGACTAGTGATGGCCAATGATACATGTGAGGCAACTATCACTAAGAGGTTAGCGTGTTGGTGGAGTCATTAGTAGTTAGTAGCCGTGAGTTTTCTTTCTTTTTCACTTATTTTAGAAATACAACAAAAACCACAAACATATTCTTTTCTATGTTTCCCACTTCTTTGTGTTTCACCGTACCTCTCTTTTCATTCTTTATTTTCTTTCCTTTTCATTCTTTAAAACTTTGAAGAACTTTTAACACAAACGTGAATCAACCGTGTAAGCTTCTATCGCCTCCCGTCCTTGTGGATTCGACTCGTTTTAGCCTCTATGCTATAACGGAAGTATCGAGGAAGCCAAAGCACATACACTTTAAATATCGATTTCAAAACATACACTTTTTGTGCGCGGTTTTCCCCCGATCAAATTTTGGCGCCGTTGCCGGGGATGGGAACAGTTGATTTCACAAGTTTGTAACTTTTCTTCTTTGTTTTTTTGGTGTGCAGGTTAAATTTTAGCGTTGCAGAAGTCCACACTTGCTCTTTTGTGGTCGGGTAACTTCTTGTACATTCATATACTCTGCTGCTAAATTTTTTATTACCTGTGCACTGTAAATAATTTTAAGAACTAAAATACAGAAATTGGATGCTTTAAAACGGTGTAGACATTTGCATCTAGACACGTGTCAATTTTTATTCCAATATATTGTATTTTGTTCTTATGTTGTTGTGATAGGAGGTGTACATATGGCATTGCATATAGTATAGGACAAACACTTCAGTGATTTACTCGCTTTTTTGTGTTCATGCTTATCTATATTTCACACTTGCATAAATTTAACTTAAGGGCAACACCCAATACAACATAAGGTGGGGAAGTTATTACCCTCCCTTAGCCCAAAAAATCACCTCCCCACTCACAGAACCCAAGCCTAATAAAAATTACTAGACGTTGGCCCTAGGGACATCTCAGACTCATTTAGGAGATTGACCTAAGGGGGAAGTTGTTAGAAGTTGACTCTTGTCAAATCGGTGTCTAAGGTTGGGATTGAAAGGCGAAACCTCGAAGAACAGTGGTTTGGCATAATTAGACCCGTTGCTCCGGCCCGGATACCTCCCACTGATCTTGCCCCTACCTGGCCGATTAACTCGTAATCAGCTTCCAACAATAGACCCCCCGTGGACAGTCTAACCAGTTAGGAGTCGTCTAGGTCTAAGTTAACCCTAGCATAGGCTTGTTTTCTTTTTCTTTATTTGTTTGATTGTTTGTTTTCTTTTTCTTGTATATTGTGAAATGGATTTTAACAACAATAATTCTTTCAATCCAAATATGAATCCATATTTCACTCTGACCTCATTTGACTCGGATAACTCTAACCCGGCTATGTATAACATGGACCAACAATATATGCCGAGTTGGGATTATCCGACTCAATATGCCCATATCTCCAATCCTATAACCAAGATTTTCAAAATAATTTCTACTCTTCACAGAGTCCATGGGGATTCAACTCCCCTGAGTCAAACTTTCAACCGCCTTGTCCACAATTTTTACAAAATTCATTCCCCAATTTTGGTTCATATACTCCTTTTCCTGTTCCACAACCTGAAGAAAAATCTGATTTGGAAAGGAGTATAGAAGAGTCCTTACAACAAATGCAAAATTTTCTCAATTCACAATCCTTCCCACATCACACTCCACATACTCCTTTTCTAGAGCATCCATTGAAGAAGAATCTGAGCTCGAAAAGCGTTTGGAAGTCTTTTATGATAGAATGCAAAACATGTTGGACTCCTCATCTCAACAAAATTTTTAAGAGTCCTACTCATCTTTCTAGCCTCACCATGCAAAATGAACAACCATCAATACTGGACTTAAGTATGGAACCCTTGCGTGAGTCCGAGCAGCAATCGCAAAATCCGATGGACTCACAATTTCACCATAATTTCCAAAATCAACGTCCTACTCATATTATCAATCAATTGCCAAGAGTATGGAAGACATGATTCCAATCCGAATTCTGTTACCCAACTTATCAGTAGGTTAGACTCAATTATGAGCGATTTGATCAATGAGAGCGAGGATAATCTTTCTTGTCAACTGTGACCAATCTATATATTCCTAACTCTACCGATTGGACCCAAGAATCATGTTCTTTTGGAAACAAGATTCAATTTCAGAACACACATTTGAACTTGACCAATCTCCAAGTTATGAAAGTCGCCTGGACATTTTGTCAAGTTATCCCTTCCCTGAATTGAAATCGAACCTGAATGTGATCCTGAACTTCCTGTTGGGAACTCTATTTCACTTTTTGATTCAAATAATGACCCCGGTATCCTTACCAGATTTTTCTCTATTCCAGAGTCAACATTGAATCCTGTACCAGTACACCGTGAAATTGAATCACCAATCTCTTATGATCACACTTCATTAATGGGGACAGTGTGTGAACATCAATTCTTTGGTCTGGACCCCTATTTTTGAACCAATTTTGACTCTCATTGTTGACTCTCGACTTGATCTGAGACAACTTCCCGAGTCGGTATCGGTTTTTATTCCTGATCCCTTTGAGTCCAAATCCATCATTTTCAAAAATCACACTTCATTGTTGGACAAGAATGTTGACAAAATGACTCAGTAATTATTTTTGAAAATTGGAAATTAGATGGGGATAATTTTTTAAATAAGATCTTCATTCAATCAACATTTTATTGGGTCATATTAAAGAGGTCATTGGTGGGTTCCTGCATGATCCACGCTATTTTGATTGGGTAGCAACGCTTGGTCCAATCAGACCACCACCGGAGCCACCACCATGAGGTAATTTTCTTCCCTCTCCATTTGTTTCATGTATATACACATTCACGATGCATTGAGGACCATGCATGAGATAAGTGTGGGTGAGGGTTTACTAACGTAGTTAGTTTTATATTTTCTTTCTTTTACACTTCTTTTTAATTAAAAAAAAAAAAGTTTTATATAAAAACTTTTCTTTTCTTTTTACAAAACTTTTTGAAAACAAGAGAAATAGTTTTGATTTATTTTAAGAAAATTAAGATTATCTTAGGAATTAGGAAGACCTAAAATTATGAAATTTTAAACCGAGTCAAAATAATAGATCTTGTTTAAATTTTAGGATAAGAAAGTAAAATTGAAAAGATAATTTGATCTTGAATTTTTTGCCTTAGATTTATGCACTCCACACTTACACAATTTTTGGGATTGAAACAAAGACTGAAAATGCCATAAAAAATATATATTCAAAAAATATATATATGATAAATAAAAACCACTTATTGAAGTTGGCTAATTATGCCTCAGGAAGCATGATTATTCACACCTAAAACGGTGGACAAAAAATAAATAATCCCCTTTAGTTTTGTGGCCTTGTTTACTCGAGTCCTTAAGTCCGAGCGATGTTTTCTCATCTGGTGCCCTAAGACCATCTGGTTTGGGAGTCACCGGCTAAAGGCTCACTACCCGGGTAAATAAGAAAGCCTAAGAAACTAAGGGAAGAAAAAAAAGAAAAAAAAGAAAGAAAAAGAAAAAGAAAAAATATATAATATAAATAAATAGCATGAAAGTTAGAGTCGATATCCAAAAACCTTCACTGTTCACAAAGTACATATTTTCTAAGAGTTTTTTGAAAGATCAAAGAGTCAATTCAATTTTAAATTCTTACATTTAATTTATAACAAGATTTTTTTGCATTTTGACTTAGTTTAAGAAAGAACAATTTCTGGTTAACCTCTGACCTTGATCACTTATATTTTCGCAAAAATACTTCAACACTTTTCTCTATTTTAAAAATGTGTTTTCAAAATACTAACATTTGATTTCTTCTTTATGGATTTTGTGGGTGTAATCCGCTGAAAATCCTCAGGAGACAAAACTCCTCCTCTAAGGGAAACTTAGAGGTTTAACGGCTTGTTGCACATGCTCAGTGCAATCGCGTCACCTGCGAAAGTGGTGTAATAATTCCTTAGTTTTTTGTTTTGCTCGGGACGAGCAAAAGATAAGTGTGGGGTTGTGATTAGTCTCTAATTTTGCATAATTTTCATCACATTCTCATATTTATTTAATAATAAATTCTGCTAATAATACCTTGCTTTCTTGATTCTAGGTCCATGGTGTGCAATGAAGAAGAAGACCCTAAATCACCATTTAATTGGTGATTAAAGGCCTATTAAGATAGCCATTGACCTAGAGGAGCTGATTCGTCAAAACCAGGGGCTGCAAAACCAAAACCGGGTACAGAACCTGACAGGGGACAGACGGGACCGCGCAAGGAAGTATACAACTATTCACTAAGGATCTTCCACAAAGGGACATCCACTGAAGAATTACAACTCAGCACCAGAGTATACAACTCCTCTCTCTAATATAAATAGCTCTACACAAGAGGGAAGGCATAAAGCCAAAGCAAAGAAAAGATATATAACTTGGTGGTCTAATGATCACAAACTCTCTTGGTGATCTCAAAGGATCACAAATACTTTCTCACAAAACAAAGATCCTAAAGATAGGATTAGAGATGACAGCTCAAGTATATGAGACATCAAAGTGTTTGGAAATGAAACAACAAAGAAAATACTGAGAAAAACTTCTTGATGGATAAATAAATGAAGAACAAAATAGAATTCCCAAAGACCTGATTTTCTTTGATTTTCCAAAACTTTGAAAACAAATAAAGATAAGAGAATTGTTGGCACAAAAACTTCTTTTTAAAACTTGCTGAAAACACTTAAGAAGATAAAAAAATTGCTCTTAAAAATCTTGGTGAAACAACCTCAAGGACTCATATTTATAGGATCTTGAAAAACTAGCCGTTGGGGTCCAGAACAGGCCCAGAATGGCCTATCGGTTGACCGACCAACGCTCAGATTTCTAACCGTTGGGGTCGTCGGTCAACCGACCGATCCACCGTCCAAAGGCAAGTTGCCTGTCAGTCGACCGCCCGGTCGACGATGCCAGACCAGAGAGTGAACTCTCTGGTCGGTCGACCGGCCCTAGGCCAAGGCAATATGCACGTATCTGTGCACTTGCTCTCTGGATCAGTCGAACCGTCCGGTCGACCGGTCCTAGGCCAAGCAGTATGCACGTATCTGTGCACATCGGTCGACCGTCCGATAACCCGAGTTCTGGTTCGGTCGACCAGTAGCAGGTTCAGGCTAGGATTTTGAGTTTGAAAACTTGGTCTTTTAAATACCCATAAAATCCCACAAAATCACATAAAATTCACAAAAATAAGTTCTTATAAATATTTGAAGAACAAATATATGTGACTAAATTTCAACACATATTTTAACCAATTTGAACTATTTTTATGATATAGAAATTAGCTTTAAACCGAAACTAGTATTTTCCAAAAACCAAACTTCTAAGGAAAATATGATTTTTCTATAAACTTCTATAAATACAAAAACAACATATTTAAACACTTTTGAAGCATAATGTGTATAGATAGAATCCAATACACATATAAAAGATATATCTATGTTTTTGAAAATAAATCCAAAACATATTTTGTTAAAATAAAACTTGAAACCATGAACTAGAATCATCAAAGTAAGTTTTTAGTCAATATGAAACATAGATGTATATGGATGAAATCCAACATACATAAAACCATGTAAAACTTCTTTTGATTCTATCTAATCATGAAAACTTAAGATATGTTTTTGAAAATCCAAAACGGTTAAACCGAAACAAAACTAGTAAACTTGTGTGTGTGTACTTGAGCATATAAAAACTAAGTTTTCCTTACAAAAGATCTAAACTAAACAAACTGAGGTCTTCTCGTCGATCTTCGTCTCCAAGACGACTCGATCCAAACTTGATCCAAAAGAGCTAGATGCGATCGTTGCGATGTGTGCTCTTGAATCAACATGTATTAGCTCCAAAACTTGACTTTGAATTCTTTGTTGAAACTAATCACCTACTAAGATTTTGATCAATATCTGAAACTATTAACTTAAGATCATTAGTAAACTAGTCATCATCAAAACTAAAGTGAAAAGCCTCTGGACCAACAATCTCCCCCGTTTTGGTGATGGCAAAACTTATGAGGTTATATATACATTGATTAAAGATAGGCTCATAGAAGCTCCCCCTAACTCATGCATATGAATAAACATATATATGCGCAATGCAGCTCAAATACCAATAAACAATAATAACACAAATATGTAATAGGAATCAATATCAATAGGAATCATAAAACACATGTAAATATGCATAAACAATTAATCAAACATGCATATATAAACCCAAATCTTTCTCCCACTTTTTGTCATTCATCAACAAAGGGGTGAAGAAAAACAAATAATACCAATAAACATTTTTTATTTAAATAAAAATCTTGATACCAATAAAAACAATCAATTGAAAGAAGCCAATTGAAATTAAAACAATTTTTTTTACCATTGATACCAATAGAAAGGTATGGTACCAATTGAAAGTAAAAACTAAATTTTTTTTTTAGATAAACACTCAAACCATTTTGCAATATAGATACCAAATGAGAATAAAACCAATTTAAAATTATTGATACCAATATTGAAAATATTAGTATATGCCATAATGAAGTATTTTTCATCATAAAGAGTGGGAGTAAGATATCAATTAAAAAGAAACCAATTGAAAGATAAACAAGAATTTTTCTCCCCCTTTATGAAATACCAATAAAAATAATGTATAAGCTTATATACGATATCAATTGAAAAATAATTGACATTAAGAACTTAATTAAGCTTAGAAAGAAATAATTTGTGCTAAAAAATGTATGGACATGTAAAATAAGCACAATTTAAATCATATATATGTATGTATGAAAATGAAAATATCACTTGAAATTTGGTGCATACATATATAGAAAAATAAATATGAGTATACAAAAAGAATTTTCATTGAAATCATGTATATCTCATACCTACGACCCTATTCATGCACTTGATAAAAGATAGTCATTAAGGCATAGTCGCCCAACCATCCCCCCTTTTGGTAGGAGTTTTAAAAAATAGAATTGAAAATCATTTTAGTATAGTTTGAAATCACTACCACGTTGAAGCATACGAAACTAGTTTTATGATAATTTTGAAAACTAGTACGAAATCCTTCAAGCAAGAAATAAAAACAAATATAAATTCATGAAACATGTATATCACACAAGAGTTGTCACTCAAATTCTATAAAACTCAAAATGTGCTAATGAAACAAATTCATGAGTAAACATAAAAGTGAATGTACAAGAAGCATGTGAACAATAAATTCATGAATAAACAATAAAGCCCAAAACATCAAAACATATAAAAATCATAAAAAAATATTTTCATGAAAACTATACAAGCTTCAAGGTATATATATTTTTTATTTAAACTAAAAGTATACATACATATCTCAAACATAAACGAGTCCATAATAGAATTTTGCATGAAAGCAAGTGACTCAAGGATATACATGTATGTCTATTAGTTATAGATAAAATTGACATATACATGAAGCAAAACATATTTTTATGAAAAACATGTATAAAAAATAGGGAAAACAAGTAAAGATGTAAGAATCATCAACAAGGTTACATAAAGTACATCCACAAATGAGCAATAAAGTACAAACACATGATAAACAAATGTAGCTTATTAGTTGTACAAGTATAAATACAAGTTTTAATAAAAGTTTTATCTAAACATGTAATCAAAATCTGAAGTGCAAAAACATAAACAAACATGATTATTAGGCTAAATGCACGTGTTTAGAACTAGAATATACACAATACCTAAACTATAGTGAGAATACAAAAATATAAGTTCATATGAATATGGGTATATCTCAAAGACTATCTATGTATATCATTTATCCAATAACATTGCATTTAACATAATGAATATTGAAAACCAAGACATGCTAAAAAACATTCATGTCAACAAAAATGGAAGTTAGAGATAGTTACTAAAACCAATATAAATAGTCTCTAGGTCACCAAACCATAGTGGTTTTTCCACCAAACATCCCTTGAAAGTGATGCATCTATAAAATGTGATCTTTAGGCTCGGATCGCCTTCACCATCAAGGCACCAACACTCTCACGTCGTGTGAGAGCCCACAGCTACATCAAATACAATAGGGGGGATTTTGGTACCCAACTTTCTCGGGTCCATGGGGGTTAGCACCTTTCCTAACCCAAACAAATTTATTTGTAAAATTTGAAACATTTATTTTATCATAACAAGATTTTGCAAGGTGGCCCTTACGTCCACAATGTGTACAAGTGTACACATTAACATACAAATCATGTGTGTAATCAAGATGAGCATGTGTATATCATGGTTTGTGTGTATGAATGTGTAGAGCATGTTTCTTATGAAACATGGATTCCAATCATGCGTGGTTCATGCCACATTGGCTCAAAGTGGAGCCCAAACAATCTACACTCTTCTACAAATATAAATATCATTTTTAATGATTGAAGAAGAAGTGAAGCATGCAACATGTTTATCACTAAAAGATGAAGTAATGGGTGTATGAAAAACATGAGAATCAAAAATATTTTTCAAAGAAACCTTTTCTTTTGACACCAAATCTAATTCTTTAGAAATCAAAGCAATTTGTTTTTCAAAAAATTGTTCTCTTTTAAAACAAAATCGAGTTTTGAAGATAAAACCTCATTATTCTTCAAAACATCATCACAATCATTTTTATTCTTTAAACTTTGTTTTCTTTCAAGGCAAGGTCAAGTTGGATTTCAATGAGTCCCTTTCATTTGAAACCTCAATCTTCTCTTACAAAACCATATCAAGTTTAGAAAATTTTTTTATTTTCTTCTATTAATTCAAAACTCTTGTTTTTCAAAACTTTATACTTTAAGAGCAAGTTTTCACAAAACATGGATAGTTTTTCATTTAAAACATGTGCATTCATAGCATGATCATCATTTGAAGAACTAGCACAATCATCTAGTTGGGTGTCCGAGTTTACCTCAAGGGAGTCATTTCCTTGGACCATGAAGCATGCCTGGTCGAACTCATCTCCACTAGATTCTTTCTCCACATTGTTTGTCTTTTGCTGCTCGAGAGAGGTCAATGTGTTCCACACTGTAAAAACGAAATCAAAATGAGAAATCAAAGAAAATTGTTCTTTGCTTAATGTGTACTTTAGGGCATCTAAGGCTTGTGTGTATTGGCCTCTATATGCTTGTCATTATCAAGATAAGATTTTTTGGCAATGGCAAAGTAAACATGCAATCCTAGGGCTTTAAGATATGCACTTATCTTAAACTTTCACATATCGATGTTGGAAACATCGTACATGGGAGGGGCAAGAAAATCCATGATTGTATAAACTATATGTGTGCAATGTAAATCTAGATTAGCAATCCAAGATCACACTCCTAGGTGGTTAAACCGAATATCAGCAGCGGAGGCTCTGATACTAATTGAAATACACCTCGGGGGGTGAATAGGTGTACTAGCTAATCTAGGAAAAATGATGCGAAAATTTAAAACTTAATTGCGCTAACCCACAATTTGTAACCAAGAGTCCGAATTTTTCGTAAAGGGCTCTGGAACTACTCCTCGAGATTCCTCTAAATTAAAAGTTGAGGTGCTATTAGAAGCTCTCTTGGTTCAACATAAGTGTGAGCACACACAAACTATATCTAACATATGAATATGAACAATGTGAAGCAATGCAAGATATAAGAGAGAAAGAGTTAGAGAGAAAGATCCAAACGTAAACACAAAGATATGTTTCGAGGTTCGAGCCATTGCTCTACATCCCCGCCTTCACACAGAAGGATTTTCAACTATCCACTAAGGATCTTCCCCAAAAGCACCTCCACTGAAGAATTACAACTCAACACCGGGAAATACAACTCCTCTCCCTAAAACAAACACCTCTACATAAGTGAGAAGGCACAAAGCCAAAGCAAGAAAAGATTTATAACTTGGTGATCCAATGATCACAAACTCTCTTGGTGATCTCAAAGGATCACAAACAATTTTCTTACAAAACAAAGATCCTAAAGATAGGATTAGAGATGATACCTCAAGTATGTGAGAAATAAAAGTGTTTGAAAATGAAATAACAAAAAATACTTGGGAAAAACTTCTTGATGGATACGTAAAATGAAGAACAAAATAGAATTTTCAAAGACTTGATTTTCTTTGATTTTCCAAAACTTGAAAACAAATAAAGATAAGAGAATTTTTGGCACACAAACATCTTTTTAAAACTTTCTGAAAACACTTAAGAAAATGAAAAAAATTGCTCTTAAAAATCTTGGTGAAAACATCCCTCAAGAACCTATATTTATAGGGTCTTGAAAAACTAACCGTTGGGGTCCAGAACAGGCCCAGAATGGCCTATCGGTCGACCGCCCGGTCGACCAGTCACGATCAGATTTTTGACCGTTGGGTTGTCGGTCGGTCGACCGCCCCAAGGCAAGTTGCCTGTCGGTCGACTGCCCGGTCGACCGATGCTAGAACCAGAGAGACTGATGCAAGAACCAGAGAGTGAACTCTCTGGTCAATCGACCGACCGGTCGACCGGGGCCAGATCTAGAGAGAAGCTCTCTAGATCGGTCGACCGTCCGGTCGACCGAACCTAGGCCAAGGCAGTGTGCATGATCTGTGCACATCAGTTGACCGCCCGGTCGACCGAGCTCTGGTCCGATCGACCAGTCGATCGATGGCCAGCAGGCTCAGGCTGGGATTTTTGGTTTGAAAACTTGGTCTTTTAAATACTCATAAAATCCATAAAATCACATAAAATTCAAAAAAATAAGTTTTCATAAATATTCAAAGAACAAATATGTGTGACTAAATTTTAACACATATTTTAAATAATTTGAACTATTTTTGTGATCTAGAAATTTAGCTTTAAACCGAAACTGACATTTTTCAAAAACCAAACTTCTAAATGAAAATATAATTTTTCTATAAACTTGCATAAAATATAAAAATAATATATTTAAACACTTTTGAAGCATAGTGTTTATAGATAGAATCCAATACACATATAAAAGATATATCTATGTTTTTGACAATAAATCAAAAACTAAGTTTTGTTAAAAACAAAACTTGAAACCATGAACTAAAATCATCAAAGTAAGTTTTTAGTCAATATGAAACATAGATGTATATGGATGAAATCCAACATACATAAAACCATGTAAAACTTCTTTTGATTCTATATAATCATGAAAACTCAAGATATGTACTTGAAAATTCAAAATGGTTAAACCGAAATCAAAACTATTAAACTTGTGTGTGTACTTGAGCATATCAAAACTAAGCTATCCTTACACAAGATCCAAACTAAACAAAGTAAACAAACTGAGGTCTTCTTATCGATCTTCATCTTCAAGACGACTCGATCCAAACTTGATCCAAAGGAGCTAGATGCGATCATTGCGATTTGAGCACTTGAATTAACATGTGTTAGCTTCAAAACTTGACTTTGAATTCTTTATTGAAGCTAATCACCTACTAAGATCTTGATCAATATTTGAAAATTATTAAACATAAGATTACTAACCTTCATAAGTTAGTCATCATCAAAACTAAGATGAAAGGCCTTTGGGCCAACACACTTATCTGATCAACTCTGTCTTACCTGGATTGTCGGTTGTCTATCCAGTTCTGTCCAGTTCTGCTTGTCGGCTTGTCCAGTTCTATCGGGCCTCATTTGTCTGCTTGCCTATTCTCCTACTTGTTTGTCCTGTCCATCTCATCACGTATATTTGTTTGATTAATAGTTTAATATCTTATTGTTATGATTATAATTGTGAAGAGTTTGAAATGTTCTTTTATACTATTTTCATATTCTAACTTGTGGGATCGGTTGCCCGATTTATATTGTTACCCTGTGCTTGCTTATACTACTTATATTGTTGAGCATTACCTGTCACCTGATACTTGACATGTTACCATCTAATACCTGACATGTTAATCACTTGACTTATGATTATCACATTTACGGGAATCCAATTATTATATCTTGTATGTACAGTAATTTTATATCTTCAGTACTATGGTACTCCTGTACTCCTATTACTCCTGTATCATGCTCCTGCAATTCCTGTAAATTGATAATTACACATAATCTGTAATAAATGGACAACTTACACCGGGATGGGGGGAAGTGATGACATCAATAAGTACGTCTTCAAAATGGCTCGATGTTGCAACACTATTCAGAACGACCTGAGGCCACAAGTGTTTTGGTTGGGTGTACTGGCACACTGACCTGATTCCATTCCTATTTCAGAGCATATACAAATAAGACCCTTATAGCCTAGCAGCTGGGATTAGGGTCCTGACCCAATCACGTGAGGCTGTTGTCCCGGGTATGCACGGGGCCCCTTATGAACATGATACATTGATCTCCCATAAGTTTTCTAATAATTTAACTCATCTAATTCATATGTGGATGCATGTGAACTGATAACACATACCAAAATATATGGATTAAACGAGTCTTAATAATAATAATTAATAACTGGTTGTTATGCTACTAACACCTGTACTGACTACTGTTTAGTCTACAATTCTGCATTATTATATTGCATTTCCCCACCGATTTATGAATAAAGTGTCGGTTTAAACCGTGTTTTGGTATCTCTTGCAGGTAAATCAAGAGTTTAAGGGCAAAGGAGTAATAAGAGCTTAATTAAACCCATTTTAGGGTAATTAAATCCGCAATTCTTGGAGGCCAAGCAAGGGATCTTCTAGAAGATACGTCGAACCTAGACTCTTGCGCACGTCAGACGAATATTCGAGCGACAATACCAGAATTGGGATATACTAAGAAACTCCTAGAAGCCAGATGAAGCCACGCACCAAAACCAGAGACTTTTGTCCCTGGTATGGCCGCGGATCCGCGGTTATAGCCGCGGATCCGCGGCCCTATGGTGGGGCCATGCGTCGATTTTCGACGCGTGGCCCCGTCTCGTCTTCTAGAAGGTACATTTGCCTATATAAAACCCTGTAGAAGCAGTTTTTGATTTTAGGAGAAGTTTTTGATTTTAGTCTAGGGTTTCTATGTTTTAGTGTAGGATAGTGTAGGTGTTCTTCCTCTCTTGTATTTTTTATTAGTATTTCGTTTTAAATCTTGTAGTAGGGCTGAGAGATTCAGAGAGAGATAGAGAGGGATTGATGTAATAGATGGTGACAATCTATGTAAAGGTGCCTCCTTTCTTCTCCAATGTAATCTTCTCCATCTTCTACATGATACTTGACTAACTTTTCTTCTTCTCATGGCAATCTAACTACTAACCACTAACCATCTAACCACTTACTTGATAATCCACATGAATCTAATAGCCTCACAAGGCCTTGCTCTTGCAAGAGCCATTGCTGGCTCATGATGATGGATTCTAACATTCTAACATTTCTAACACCTAACCCACTAACTTGCTAACTTGCAATGTCTTCTTTATTTCATGCTCACCTCTAACCGGTTTTGATGATTTAACAGTAGCTTGCAACTTGTTATGTGTATTGATGTGTTGTTTGAATGTAGAAGAACAATCTTATGAGCCATGCTATGTATCGTCTCTTGAAGCCAAGGATTAGTGATGGCTAAGGATCCATGTGAGGCAACTATCACTAAGAGGTTAGTATGGTTAGTGGAGCAATTGGTATTTAGTAGCCATGAGTTTTCTTTATCTTGTTTTAAAAATCAATTTTCAAAATTCTTTTTATCATTTTCATTGTTGTTTTCACCATCTTCTTTGTTCAACTTTGTTTCATCTTCTTTTCTATTTTGTTTTCCAAATCACTTCTGTTTTGTTTTCTTTGCCGTTTTCATCGCCTTCTCCGCCTACCACATGCTTGATTTCCTTTTCTTTTCTTCCTTTCTTTTTCTAATTCTTTTAACAAAGAAGAACTGTTAACATAATACGTGAATAGAGACTGTTAATGCTTCTATCGCCTCCCGTCCCTGTGGATTCGACCCGTTAAGCCAATGCTATAACGGAAGTATCGAGGGCACATTAGCACATACGAGCTTTTCATTGATTTCACAAAACAACACACATTTAGAGTGCTAGTTCCGCCCCGATCAAATTTTTGGCGCCGTTGCCGGGGAACATGAATGGTTTTGATTTCACATTTTTTAATATTGTCTTCTCTGTTTTGGTGTGCAGGATAATCTTTACAGGAGCTTAACATTGCAGAACAAACATTAGCCTTGCATCTCCCTGCTCTAGAAAGCAGGGACCCAGCTTCTAAGAAAAGCCGCGCAAACGCGACATTTTCCGCTCCAACGCGGCTATTTTGTAAACATTGTGTATCTTGTTGTGCTGGGATGTGTGAATTGTAATAGCTAGTGGATCTGTACTATTACTTTCCTGCTTTGATTGCCTACACACCGCAATAAACTAAAGAACTAAAATACGGTATTTGGATGCTTTTAAAACAGCTTAGACATTTGCATTTAGGCACGTGTCAATTCAATTCCAATATGCTGTATTTTGTTCTGTTGTTGTGATTTAGATTGAGGTGTACATATGGCATTGCATATAGCATAGGACAAACGCGTTGGTGATTTATCACTTTGTGTTATATTCTTGTCTATATTGCACACTTGCACGAATTGACCTTAAGGGCAAAACTCATACAAGATAAGGTGGGGATTTCATTACCCTTCCTTAGTCCAAAATCACCTCCCCACTAACACAACCTAAGCCCTAATAAAAATTGATAGACGTTGACCCCCTAGGGACATCTCGGACTCATTAAGAGATTGACCGAGGGTGGAACTTGTTTTGAATCTTACTCTTGTGAAATCGGTGTCTAAGGTTGGGGATTAAGAGGTTACGCCTCGAAGATACCGTGGTTTGGCGTAATTAAGGCCCGTTGCTTACGCACGGATACCTCCCACCGTATTTTGCCCCTACCTGGCCGATTAGCTTGTAGTCGAATTCAAGCAACAACCTCCCCGGGTAATCAACCAGTTAGGAGTCGTCTAGGTCTAAGTCAACCTTAATATAGGCTTGGTTTTGATTTTTTCTTTTTGTTTGTTGTTTGATTTTTCTATTTTTTGTTTGTAATTGTTTGTGAAATGGAATTCATAAAATAACAATTCTTTCAATGCTAAATATGATTCACACCGACCCCATTCGATTCGGATAATTCCAACCCGACTTTTTACAATAAGAACCAACCAAATACACCGGGTTGGCCTTATCTGAATCAATACAACCCATACCCTCATTCTTATAACTATAATTTTCAAAATAATTTCAACTCTTCACAGAGTCAATGGGGATTCACCTCCCCCGAGTCCAATTTTTCACCACCTTGTCCACAATTTTCACAATTTCCACAATCTCCATTCCCCAATTTTGCTTCCTATACTCCTTTTCCTGGACCTCCAATTAAAGAAAAATCTGAGTTAGAAAAGAGTATAGAAGCCAATTTACAAGAGGTAGAGTGACAACTTCAGAAAATGATGGCCTCTCCAATTCCACAATATTTTCAAGAGTCTTACTCAGTTCCACCTCCTCATAATGAACAACCATCTGCTGTGAAAACGAGAAAGGAACTCTTGCGTGAGTCTGAGCCACAATCACAAAATCTGATGGACTCACGACTTCACCATAATTTTCAAAACAAATCTTTATCTTTTCAAGCTCAATCACAACAAAACGATGAACCCATCGACTATGAAAAGATGCTTGAAATCATGACTCAAGCTCAAATTTCTCATAATCATGACATAGATATGATGGTCAAAAGTCTTCATTCTCATCCTTTGACCATTCCTGATGTCACTAACCATTCTGTTAGAGCCAAAAAGTGATGTTGTTTTGAAATCAAGATTCACTTTCAGCACATCCACCTGAACTTGTCCAAAATCCATTGATATTTTGGCAAGTTATCCTTTTCCTGAAATTGAACTCGAGCATGAATATGATCCTGAACTTTCACTTGGTAATTCAATTTGACTTCCTGATTCAATATTGACTGAGGTGTTTTTACCTGAATTCAGGCCTTATTCCGAGTCAGTTTGGATCCTGTACCAATCCATTGTGAAATTGAATCACTAATCTTTTATGATGATCATATTGAACTTGACCAATTTCATACTTTTGAAAGTCCCATTGATAAATTGGCAAGTTCTCATTTTTATGGAATTGAACTCAATAAGGAATGTGACTTTGATCCTCAAATTTGTGATCCAGTTCAACTTCCTGAATCAATATTGACTCCTATTTTGTTACCCACTTTGAACAACATTGTAGAGTCAGTTTTGATTCCCATACCTGTTATTCTTGAACTTGAATCACCAATCCTAGAAAGTCACATTCCGTCATGGGGAAATGAATGTGGACTTGAGTTTCATCTTCTTGGTTTGGACCCACTTCCTGAACCAATCTCGATTCCCAAACCTTTACTTGACTTAAGTCTTTTTCCTGAGTCGGTATTGGTTCTTGTATTTCCTGAGTCCAAATCAATCATTTCATTCTGGGACAAGGGTCTTGATAAATTTGACTCTGAAATTATTTTGAAAATTTAGAAATTAGAGAGGGTTAAATTTTTAATAAAAATCATAAATATATACATCATTTTAGTGGTTGTAATCTAGAGGTCTCTGGTGGGTTCCTCCGGACTCCACGCAAGTTGGATTGGGCCGCATTTCGTGGACCAATCAGACCACCACCGGAACCACCACCTTGAGGTGAATTTTTCCTTCCCTCTCTATTTGTGTCATGCATACATACATCACGATGCATTGAGGACAATGCCTGAGATAAGTGTGGGGGGGTTTACTAACATAGAGTTTTTAGATTTTCTTTCTTTTACACTTCTTTTAGGATATTTTTAGAATCTTCTCTTTTGTATAGGAATTTTCTCTTTCTTTAAAAACTTTTTGGAATATGAGACAAAGTTTTGATCTATTTTTAAGAAAATTAAGATGATCTTAGAAATTAAGGAAACCTTAATTATGACATCTTAAACCTAGTCGAAATAATGGATCTTGTTTAAGATTGTAGGCTAAGTATGATAAATTGGAGAGATAATTTTATCTTGAATTTTTGCCTTAGATAGTATGCACTTCACACTTACACAATTTTTGGGATGAAAACAAAGACCTAAAATGTCATAAAGAACAAAATAAAAATAAAAAATATATATATATGGTATAAATAAAACATCACTTATTAAGCTGGATAATTATGCCTCAAGAAGCATGATTATTCACGCCTAACGGTGATCATAAGAAGCAAATAAATCCCCCTTAGTTTTGTGGCCTTGTTTACTCGAGTCCTTAAACCCGAGGGATGTTTTCTCATCTGGTGCCCTTAGACCTTCTGGTTTGGGAGTCATCGGTTAAAGGCTTGCTACATGGGTGAACTAGAAAGCCTAAGAAAACTAAGGAAAAAAAGAAAAAGAAAAAAGAAAAAAAATATATATATAAAAATAAATGGCTTGATGTTTAGAGTTGAAATCCAAGAAATCTTCATAAAGTGCATATTATCTAGGTTTTATGAAAGATAAAATATTCAATCCAATTTTGAATTCTTATCTTAATTGAAGACAAGATCTTGCATAGAGACTAAGTTTAAGGAAGAATGATTTTTGGTGGACTTATGACCTTAGATCGCTTATATTTTTGCAAAAATATTTTAAAAACTTGTCTTTCTTTCAAATGTGTTTTCAAATACTAACATTTGTCTTCTTTATTTATGGATTTTGTGGGTGCAATCCGCTGAAAACCCTCAGGAGACAATACTCCTCCTCTAGGGGAAACCTAGAGGTTTAACGGCTTGTTGCACGCGCTCAGTGCAATCGCGTCACCTGTGAAAGTGGTGTAATAACATTTATAGTATAGTTTTCTTTTCTTGTTTTGCTCGGGATGAGCAAAAGATAAGTGTGGGGTGCCAATCACCGACTCTTGATGTATGACACCAGACATTATCCCGTACTAGCCATAACTTAATTGTTAATAATAATAATAATGTCAGGAGTGGGTGTTATTGAGTCACTCCCTCATATGGATAATGGTATCCACGTACCAAAGTCTTAGCTTATATAACTAGTTTTGTTCACAGTCGTATTTAATATAATACCTGATGTCTCACTGTATGCTTAACTGTACCCATGCTTTCGATGCGGTTTTCAATACATGCTTTCGTTATTCAGATTAATTGATACACATGTATTTACTGGATTTTCAGTTTTTCTATTGACTTTTGATTTCCTGTTTAAGCTTACTGGTCAATGCATGTACCCGAATGCCTGAACATATCACTTGATTATGTACACGTGTGTTTGCCTGTGCACGCCATTTGGCTTCATCTTACGTACTAGTTGGGTAGCTTTCTGACTCCCCTGGACCTTCATGTCCAGATTCTGAATCTTGATCGTGTTGGTCTCCCTGTTGCTGATCAGAGTAGTGCAGCCAAAGCGTGGATCATCGGTAGACCATCCGGAGCATTTTTCTTTTAGGCCCCCTGCTCGGCTCTCGAATTTCCCTATTGTAGCTCGTGAAAGCCTTTTTATACTACTCATCATTGCATATTTCATATTTCATGCTTCATGTTGACCTAATATTCATGTAATATTATGTCACATCCTGTAACGCCGCAGTCCCGCGGGTACAGAGACGTTACTGCGACGAATATACGTAGGTTGAAAATACCCTCACCTATATACACTAAGCATCAGTATAGTCAAGAATTAGAGTACGAAAGTATATGGCACATTATACATTCTAATATATGAGCACAATTATAAAGTTATCACATGATGTGACACAATATTACAAGAATATTACATCACCGATATGGCACAAATGCGAGAATACGAAAAGATAAACAATATTGAACTGTACAAAAGGTGCTCACGAGATACAAAAAGAAAACTCGAGAGACGAGTAGCAGGCCTAGGTGTTGGCCCAAAGGTCCATCACTCTAGTTTTGATGATGATTAACTCATGTAGTTATAGTACTAATGATCTTGTGTTTAATTAATCTCAGATATGTGATCAAGATCTTAGTAGGTGTTTAGCTTCAACAAAGGATTTAAAATCAAAGTTTTGAGATAGCACATGTTGATTCAAGAGCTTGTGCATCAAGACCACATCAAGTACTCAAGAGGAGTCTAACTCTTTGGATCAAGGTTTGGACCAAGTCAAGAAGAAGAAGAAGATTTTCAAGTGAAGACCTTCAAGAGAAGACTTGTGTCAGGGTTTATTTTTTAGTAAGATTTTGTTTTTAGGTAAAATGTAAAGGATAGATTAGTTGGTGGATTGCTCAAGTATCATATACACTCACACAAGATTTAGATGTGTTTTCATAAAAGATTTTTAGTTCTAGAAAAATACCGTTTTGGTTTTTGGAATTCAAAATATACATGTGTTTTACCAAAACCCATTTAGTGCTTATTGTCAAAAACATAGATATTTCATCATATATGTGCAGTTGATCATATCCATACACACTAAGCTTTAAAAGTATTTAAAATATCTTGTTTTTATATTTGGAGAAGTTTTGAAAAAATCAATTTGAAAAATACAGATTTTGTTTTAAGCCAAAATTTCCATAACATAAAAATAGTTCAAAATGTTTGTAATATGTTTTGATTTTGATCAAACATGTTTGTATATCAAAGAATATCAATGAACTTATTTTTGTAGATTTTTAGAGAATTTATGGGATTTTATTAATGATGAAAAGTCAAGTTTTTAATCCCCATAATTGCCTGGACTGACCTTCTGTCGGTCGACCGCTCCAGTCGACCGATGTGCACAGACGTGCACAGGTTGGCCGGTCGACCGCACGGTCGACCGCCAGAGAGTGTCTGCTCTCTAGAAATGGCCCGGTCGACCGGCGGTCGACCGCTAGGCCATTGCCCAGTTGGCGGTCGATCGGCTGGTCGACCGACCTTCCAATGGTCGAAAATCCGACCGTTGGCAGTCAACCGGGCGGTCGACCGTCAGTAATCAGAACTGCTGAGTTGGCTTCCAACGGGCAGATTTTGGAGCCTATAAAATGGGGCTCCCTTGGGCTGTTTAAGATAAGATTTTTTGGAGAGTTTCAAAGCCAGTTTTTCCTATCTATTGTAGAGGTTTTCTCCACTTGTTTTAGAGCAAATACTTCCATTCAAAAGGAGAGTTTATCAAGAGTGTTTTCAAAAGAGTTTTTCTTGAGTTTTTCACCACAATCATTCCTTGCTTTTCTCACACATACTTGAGTTTTCCATTGATAAATCTATCCTATAGGAGAGTTGTTGTGAGAGTGATTTTAGGTGATCAAAGTATTGTGATCACCAAAGTTCTCATCTTTGTATTTGAGGGAACGGACTTGCGGGTTCGCATTGTTTCGGGTTCTAGTGAGAACTCGGTGTAGAGGTGCAGCCTCGGCAAGCTTGCGTGCTTGCGTGTGTTTGTTCTTGCGGGAACACGAGAGTCCAAAGGAGTTCTAGTGTGAACTCGTTTGTAGGTGTTGTGATACCGAGTGATCCGATGGGATAATTTTCTAGTGGAAATCCTTCATAGTGTTGAAGGCGGGGACGTAGAGCAAGGGTGCTCAAACCTCGAAACAAATCTCCCGTGTTTGCGATTGCTCTCTCTCTATCTCTCACTTGTGTTTATATCTTGCTTATTCTTATTGCTCATATCTCTTATATGCTTGATATATTGTGTGCTTAAATTGATATATGCCTGGGATTATTTGCTCACACTTGTATTCAACCAAGAGAGTCATAGCGGCACCTCAACTCTTATCTAGAGGAATCTTGAGGAGATAGTCCAGAGCCCTTCACAGAGAATCCGGCTACACTCTTAGGTTGTACCTTATGTATTGTGCATAAGATTTTTTTAGTTTGCATAAATAGTTTTAATTCCGCATTAATTCACCATTAGATTTACTAGTCACCTATTCACCCCCTCTAGGTGATTCAATTGGTATCAGAGTCTCGTGCTCTTGATTTGGGTCTAACAACCTTGAGTTAAAGATCCTCATTTATAGCTAATCACAATATTTGTTTAAACACACATGGATTTCATGCCACCTCCCACTTTTGACATTCTTAACATCCAAACTGGAAAGTTAAGATGTCCTTGTACCTCGAAGCCTTAGGTATTCATGTTTACTTTGCCACTATTAAAGATTCATATTGTTTAAATGGGCAAACATGTAGAGGCTAATGCAAAAGCCATCCATGCTTTGAAATCTACCTGAAATGATGAATATTTATCTAGGGTTCCTAACTTTGATTCGGTTTTTGTAGTATGGAACACTTTAGTCTCCCCTGGCGAACAGAGCAATACTATGCTGGGAGCGACTCAGATGTTGGAAGTGAGACTTCCAACGTATGCTACATGGTCCAAGGGGGTAACCCCCTTGAGGTAAACTCCGAATCTGAGTTAGAAGAGGATGTTGATATGCCTTATAATGAACTAGCATCTTTGTGTCAACAACTCCTTGAAAAATATGAAATGCTTAAAAAGGAAAATAAGAAAATAAAAATAAATTTGATTCTTTGTTAATAGAAAAAGATTCTTTTCAAACAAAATTGGAATGCATTTCAAAAGAAAATGATTTGTTGGAAAAAGGACAATATTTTCTTGACTTCTAAATTAAATGATCTTTGTGAAGGAAATACTTCTTTGAAAAATAAAATTATTTTGGTGGAAAAGGAAAAAGAAATTGCTTTGGATGAAAACAACTCTTTGAAAAGAAAATTTGTTTTAAAAGAAAAGGAAAATGTTTCTAAAAGAAAAAGATTGTTGATATGCATTTCATGCTACTACCATTGATAAAATGAAATAAATTTTTTGAAAAATAGAATAGATTGCTTGAGCTCAACTTTGAGCAATTGTGCATTTAATCATAATAGATTGGAAACTTTGTTTCAAAAGAAATAAGCTCCATATATGCATGCACATCACCCACGACACACATATGCACACTTTACACACCATGATCATACTCATTCATATGTGCATACTAGAGTGTACAAGTGTACACATTACGGCCGCAAAGGCCATTTGGCAAAAATTTGTTATTATAGAGTAAATTCTATTAATTTTTCTAGTAACAATGTTTGGGTTCCTCACAATGCTAACCCCCGTAGACCCAAAAAAAAGGGTACCAACGTCTCTACCTCTTGTGTTTGATGTAGGTGTGGGCTCTCACATGACGTGAGAGATTTGGTGCCTTGGTGGTGGATGCATGTGCTTGATGGACACTACATATTGATGCACCGCTATCAAGGAAGTTTGGTGGGACGACCACCAAATTTTAGAGACTTAGAATATAGTTCTTTAGTTTGGTAACTATCTCTAAACTCCTATTTTATTTACATGCTTTTACATTGATGATTTTTAGCATGTTCATGTTTTGTGTTTATGCTTCATGTGGTAAATACTTGTTTAGATGTAGTTTTTGTCAAAACTTGTGTATATACTTGTACAAGTAGTGAGCAACATTTGATTCATATATGTTTGCACTTCATTGCTCATTTGTACTCATTACATGTACACGTATAACCTAGTTTCGATGATTCCCTCATTTATACTTGTTTTGCCTATTTTTTATTTTGCTTCATGTATATGTAACTTTTGTTCAAAACTAATAAATATACATGTATACCCTTGAGTCACTTACCTTCATGCAAATACTAATATGGACTTTTTTTTATGTTTGGGATATGTATGCATATTATTAGTTTTGATAAATCATACATATACCTTGAAGTTTCTTTTTAAATGAAAAATAAATTGTTATGATTTTCATATTTGTTTGATAAAAAGATATTCATGTTTGTTTTGAACCTTATTGACTATTTTCATGAATATGCTATTCACATGATGATTGTACACTCACATTATTTCTTTGTTTATTCATGACTTTGTTTCATGAACACTTTTATGAGCCTTATAGATCTCGAGTGTCATCTTTTGTGTATTTAGCTATGATTCATGAGATACATATGATTTATTTTCATGTTTTGAAGGATCTTTAACTAGTTTTTCAGAAATTACTTTAACTAGTTATTTATTCTTCATTTGGCAGTGTGTTCAATGCTAAAATATTTTTCAAACTCTTATTTTTGAAAACCCCTACCAACCCTTTAAAAGGCGGATGGATGGGCGACCATGCCTTGTATGCTCAAATTAAATATCTTTTATCTTGTGCATGAAAAGGGTGGATAATTATGAGTTATACACTTGATTCACGTCATAGTTTCAATTGGTATCACAATTGACATTTTTTGTATACTCATATTTTATTTTCTATATATGTATGCTTTAAATTTCAAATAATATCAATTTCTATTGGTATTTTCATTTTCATACATATATATGATTTATTTGTGCTTAATTTACAAGATATTTACATGTTTAAAGCACAAAGTATGTTTATGCTAAGCTTGATTTAAATCTTGATTTCAATTGGTATCTCAATTGGTATTTTAAATGAGCTTATGCATTATTTTCAATTGGTATTTTTATTGATATCAAAATTTACAATATACTTCAATTGGTATCAATATGTTTCAATTTCCAATTGGGTTTAAATTTCATTTGGTATCAATATGTTTTACCTATTTGGTATCAAAATTTATCATATATTTCAATTGATATCAAAATACAAAATATTTTCTTTCATTAATATCAAAATGTACAAATGTTTCAATTCCAATTAGTATCACAAATTTCCAATTTCATATGGTATCAAAATCTTGTGATATCTCAAATTGATTTATTAATTTAAGAAAAGTTAAAAATTTGTGTTGTTTATTTACAAATGGTATCTCAAAATTTGTTTAAGTAATTATCAAAATTTGTATTAAAAATATTTTGATATGTATTGCCTATATGCAAGGGGAGCTTAACATCTCTTCTACATATAGATTCAAGTTGAGTGTATCTTATATTGAGGAGGTTGACATCTCTTCTTTATGTGATACACGTATGTAAGGGAAGCTTAACATCTCCACTAATGCATTGTATATTATGCGTTATGTGAGTTAGGGCTTGTCATCCCTTCTTCATATAATGCATGTATGCAGGGAAGCTAACTTAGCGTCTTCCTCTTCATGAATGTATATCACATATATATATATATATTTATTGTTAATTTGTTTTTCACCCCTTTGTTGATGATTGACAAAAAGGGGGAGAAAGATTTTGAGGTTATATATGCATATTTGAGTGTTTGCAGATATTGAGTTTATGCATCTTATGTTTTTACAAAATGGGAAGAATAATTTTGAAAGTTTAAACAATGCATATTTGAGTGTTTACATATATTGAGTTTCTGCATCTTATGTTTTTACAAAATGTGAAGAATGATTTTGAAAGTTTAAACAAAAAGGGGGAGAAGGTTTTTGGGAAAAGAATTTTGAATTTATGCATGTTTCTCTCACCTTATTGATGCATATATTTGTTTAGTTTTATGCACTTCATTGCCATATCTTATTGTTTATTGTTATGCATGAGTTAAGGGGGAGCTTCTATAAAGCTTGACTTTAATCCATGCATATATAACTCCATGAGTTTTGTCATCATCAAAAAGGGGGAGATTGTTGGCCCAAAGGCCCATCACTCTAGTTTTGATGATGATTAACTCATGTAGTTATAGTACTAATGATCTTGTGGTTAATTAGTCTCAGATATGTGATCAAGATCTTAGTAGGTGTTTAGCTTCAACAAAAGATTTAAAGTCAAAGTTTTGGAGCTAGCACGTGTTGATTTAAGAGCTTGTGCATCAAGACCACATGAAGTACTCAAGAGGAGTCTAACTCTTTGGATCAAGGTTTGGACCAAGTCAAGAAGGAGAAGAAGATTTTCAAGTGAAGACCTTCAAGAGAAGACTTGTGTCTAGGTTTGTTTTTTTTAGTAAGATTTTGTTTTTAGATAAAATGTAAAGGATAGATTAGTTGGTGGATTGCTCAAGTATCATATACACTCACACAAGATTTAGATGTGTTTTCATAAAAGATTTTTAGTTCTAGAAAAATACCGATTTGGTTTTAGGAATTCAAAATATACATGTGTTTTACCAAAACCATTCTAGTGCTTATTGTCAAAAACATAGATATTTCATCATATATGTGTAGTGGATCATATCCAACACACTAAGCTTTAAAGTGTTTAAAATATCTTATTTTTGTATTTGGAGAAGTTTTGAAAAAATCAATTTAGAAAAATATAGATTTTGTTTTAAGCCAAAATTTCTATAACACAAAAATAGTTCAAAATATTTGTAATTGTTTTGATTTTGATCAAACATGTTTGTATATCAAAGAATATCATTGAACTTATTTTTGTAGATTTTTAGAGAATTTATGGGATTTTATTAAAGATAAAAAGTCAAGTTTTTAATCCCCATAATTGCCTGGACTGACCTTCTGTCAGTCGACCAGACGGTCGACCGGACAAGAAGTTGGTCGACCGCTCCGGTCGACCGATGTACACAGACGTGCACAGGTTGGGCCGGTCGACCGCACGGTCGACTGCCAAAGAGTGTCTGCTATCTGGAAATGGCCCGGTCGACCGGCCGGTCGACCGCTAGGCCATTGCCCAGTTGGCGGTCGACCGGTCGGTCGACCGACCTTCCCAACGGTCGGAAATCCAACCGTTGGCGGTGACCGGGCGGTCGACCATCAGCAGTCAGAACTGTTGAGTTGGCTTCCAACAGGCAGATTTTTGGAGCCTATAAAATGGGGCTCCCTTGGGCTGTTTAAGACAAGATTTTTGGAGAGTTTCAAAGCCAGTTTTCCTATCTATTGTAGAGGTTTTCTTCACTTATTTTAGAGCAAATACTTCCATTAAAAAGGAGAGTTTATCAAGAGTGTTTTCAAAAGAGTTTTTCTTGAGTTTTTCACCACAATCATTCCTTACTTTTCTCACACATACTTGAGCTTTTCATTGATAAATCCATCCTGTATGAGAGTTGTTGTGAGAGTGATTTTAGGTGATCAAAGTGTTGTGATCACCAAAGTTCTCATCTTTGTATTTGAGGAGGCGAACTTGCGGGTTCGCATTGTTTCGGGTTCTAGTGAGAACTCGGTGTAGAGGTGCGACCTCGGCAAGCTTGCGTGCATGCGTGTGTTTGTTCTTGCGGGAACAAGAGAGGGACTAGAGAGTCCAAAGGAATTCTAGTGTGAACTCGCTTGTAGGTGTTGCGACACCGAGTGATCCGGTTGGATCGTTTTCTAGTGAAAATCCTTCACAGTGTTGAAGGCGGGGACGTAGAGTAAGGGTGCTCGAACCTCGAAACAAATCTTCCGTGTTTGCGATTGCTCTCTCTCTCTCTCTATCTCTCACTTGTGTTTATATCTTGCTTATTCTTATTGCTCATATCTCTTATATACTTGATATATTGTGTGCTTAAATTGATATATGCTTGGGGACTGTTTGCTCACACTTGTATTCAACCAAGAGAGCCATAGCGACACCTCAACTCTTATCTAGAGGAATCTTGAGGAGATAGTCTAGAGCCCTTCACGGGGAATCCAGCTACACTCTTAGGTTGTACCTTGTGTGTTGTGCATAAGATTTTTTTTAGTTTGCATAAATTGTTTTAATTCCGCATTAATTCACTATTAGATTAGCTAGTCACCTATTCACCCCCCTCTAGGTGCTTTCACTGGGAGGATGGGACCTCAGACGGTCTGTCGATGGTCCACGCTACCGTTGGACATCTCTCATCAGCCACCGGGAGAATCCACAAGCTCCAAGCTCCGAGATCTGGACATGAGATCTGAGGGAGTCAAAACTCCCTAACGAGTGGTGCAGTGAATGCTAAGTGGCGTGTAGGGACAAGCACATGTGTATCGATAAATCCGAATTTTAACATGCATTGAAAACTGTGTCGTGAGCATATGCACTGGATCAGGTAAAGAGAGAGTAATTGATGTCAAGTAGGGAACATGCATGGTATAATATGATAAGAACATGAGACTGGAGGAATAGAACACCAGCGATAAGGAAAGATGAATACATATATAATATAATAATAATCATAAAACCAGATATTCAAAATAAAACCTGATGAAAGCAAATACGGCAAAACTAGCTGTACAAACCCAGTTTACGGCTTCATGAGATAAGTACATCGAAAGAATAATCCAAACAAGGAAACCCTCATCTATATACCATATATCCCGCATCATCTAAACTAAGTCAATACGAGCTAAATTGCAAAACATACAGTGAATTATTAATTGGCATCTTTTATTATTATATTACTCATCCTACCCAGATGTCTAGATATGTAGACTAGTGTCCCACAACACATATATCCACATCTGAGTAAAGCAAGATTATTGTTGGAAACCAATGGGGGTATCAACGAATAATGTTTATAGTGGGTCCCGTGCATACCCAGGACCACGGCCCAAGATTGTTCCGTTGTTGAAGGACGAAACCTACCGCAAGACATTTAGGAGGGTCTTATAGGATGCTCTTTTCAAGATGGTACCAAGAAGGAGGGAGCGTTGGCTCCCCTCGGTCACCTGGAGGCCCTCAGGTCGAACCGAAAGATTTAGCTGCACAACATAGCTAATACCACTGTAAACACGAACATGTATTGATATCCATAAATTTCTCCCGACTCGATGTAAGTTGTCCCATTTTATGATTTATTATATAATTATCAGATTACGGGAATGAGTAGGAACAAGTCAGGAGTACATGTGTATCAGGAGTACGGTTTGTACTAGAATATATCAGGATGTAATCAAGACGTCAAGTCATCATTCCTGTTATCGTAATAAATATAAGAGTCAAGTATATCATGCCAGATATCAGGTGATGGCATGACAGGAGGGTGATATTAGGCAGGTGAAAAGAGACAACATGGTAAATGTTAGCACATCAAGAATAAGCATGTCAAACGATAAAGAAAAACAGTACCGATACAAGAGAGTGATACGAATATCAGAAAACCATGCAGTTTCAGAAAAAACAGTATAAGTAAGATTTCAAACTCTTCACAACCATTAATAGAAGAATAGATAAGCTGGCAAGCAGGAATAAGCAAGCAAGTGAACATCCAAGCGGACCTAAGTAAGCTAGACGCACGGATAACGAACATTATTTAGTCACTAAAGCGCTTGGTAGAGTTACCAGGACGACTCGGCTAAAAATGCGAGTAGAAAATCCGAAAGCATCCCACCTAGGCGAGTTTAGTGATAAAGTGTTGGGCGTTAAACATGCCTATCAGGCAATGCTAAAAAAGGGAACTAGCCGTTAATAAACCTCAGAGAGGTTAAACTCGAAGGCTGAGCAATACGAAGACGTAGCTAAACCGTGCCTGAAGAGGTTACACAATCAAGCTCGGCTCGCAGATACACGATATAGCTAGTAAAACCCAGAAAGTTCAAGCAAAGCGAAAACATAGTATGTTGTGCCTGACGAGGCTACACAATTAAGCTTGGCTCGCAGCCACACGACTTAGCTATGCTCCCGCTGAAACTAGAAAACCCAGAGTTTAAAGCCCAAATTCTAAAGTGAAACTGCAAAGCGGTTATGCCCAGAGGCTGAACGACCACGAAGGGTTGGCCAAGCATGATATAAAGCAGAAATAAAATACATCACATGCATGGTATATGTACAGGAAATAAACTACCCTAGTACAAACATTCATCACATGCATATACATATACAATCCTGGGCACCCGCCCACAAACAAATACATGGGCACAGCCCAATACAAAATACGGATACAAACTCAAATACAGGGAAAACTACAAGTCGACCCGACGAAGCGGGAAAATCCATAACTAGACGAGGACACTCGCCTGAATCTTCGAAAAGCCACGAAGTCCCAAAGTCTCAAAACACGTGCACACGCCATAATATATTAAAATATATAAAAATATTTTAGAGAGAGAAAGAGAATAAGAGAGAGGAGAGAAAGAAGAGAAAGAGTTAGAGAGAGAAAGAGAGAGCTAGAGAGAGAAAGAGGCCTAGAGAGAAAGAGAGAGCTAGAGAGAATTATCTAGAGAGAGAAAGAGAGAGCTATAAAGAGGGACAGTAGAGAGAGATACAGTAGAGAGAACGACACAATAGAGAGAGAAACGCGGGTTAGAGAGAGTGAGAGAACACGAGGGAGGAAGAGAGATGAACGTGGGAAAGAAGCTGGACGCGGAGGTGGAGGATGTGGGGTTGATGCGGGATAGACGCGGAAATAGAGATGCGGGCGCGGGTAGTCTGAATGCGAGGTTGGTGGTGCGGACACAGGGTTGGAGAACTCGATGGTGGAGGTCGCTAGATGTGGAGGTAGGCACGCACTGGGATGACTGCAGATGCGAAGGTTAAGGGCGACGCGAGGGTGGTTGGACGCAGGCATGGGCACTACTGGACGTGGGGGTAGTTCTAGGTGGTGGTTGGAGAAAGAGAGTAACAGAAATGGAGAAAAAGATAGGGAAGAGAAATATGAAGATAGGAAGAGAGTAGGGGAAACAGAGAAGAGAGTGAGGCGCCCTGGGCTACACTTACGCGACCATGGTTGGTGGCGCCCGGTGGTGGTCACCAGAGGGGAGGAGATGGAGGAGGAGAAGAAAAGAAAAAGAAGAAAATAAAGAGAGGGAGGAAAATATGGGAGAGGGGGACTTAGCCTGAGAGGAACTGGCCAGTGTGGCATACCGGTGGCCAGGGCATCTCGGGTCTAATGGAGGAGGAGAAGAAAAAGAGAAAGAAGAAGAAGAGAGGAGAGAAAGAAAGAAAGGAAAGGAAAAAAAAAAGAAAAGAAAAAGAAGGAAGAAGAAAGAGAGAAGTGAGTGAGGGGATGTGTATTAAATAGAGAGGAGCGGGTTGGTTGGTAGAGTTGCGGGGAAAGAAAAAGAAAAAGAAAGAAAGAAAGAAATGAAAGATTTCCTAAAATAATAATATTTTAATAATGTCGGGAAATATCGAATGATCCAAAAAATCCCCAAAAATACTCAGAGGTAGAAAACATCATCCTGAAGAATAATATGAGATCAATTTTTGATAATAAAATCCTTTTTTTAAATTTAAAATTCTGGAATCTAGTAGCGATACTAGTTGATACTAAATCCGGCAGAATTTTGATAAATTCAGAAAATTTTCCAAAAATATGTTCAGGCAAAAAATATGATTCTAAGAAATAATATAAAAGCGGATTTTAGAAATTTGATTCCATTTGTAAATTAAAAATTCGAGAATTGATCTGCGGCACTAGTCGACACTTGTTTTCAAGATTTGCAATTTAATTCGGAAAAATTTTATAAAATCGTAAAAAAATTTAAAATATTAGAAAATGATGTTTGAAACTGAAATCAGTCAAATCTGACTATTGAAAAGATCAAATCGAGTAATACACTAGGATAAGGTCCCCGGTTCAGACTAGAACTGACTCTGAGTCTACGAATTTGGATCCAATGCAAACGATTACATAAATATTCATAAAACAAAAACAAATATAGTAGTAAATCAAAAAATACGATCAAAAATCTGAATACGTAACTATGTATGTATTCTGAGAATGGCGTGTTACATTCTATCTACCTTACAAAATTTTGTCCTCGAAATTTCGATAAGGGGGAAGATGAACAGAGAAAGGACAGGAACGAGGATTATACCAATTAAGATATGACTAGCTAAGGGTAATGCTCATAACTAACTGATTAATAATTCTGGGCCTAGACGTCCTGATTGAAAATGAGAAATTGAAAAGAAAAGATTAAGAGTTAGAATTCTCAGTCTCAATGCTATCCGCTGCAGCAAGGGCCAAAGCGGGTCGATCCACAGGGAAGGATGCGATGCAAGCTTTTCGGACGATTTCTCTGTATCTTTCAAATAAGACAAAAGAGATTAGATTTGAAATATATATGATTGGAGAGATGCGGTTTTACTGATCTTCTACCACAACCCATAGTGCAAGTTAAGGATATTGAATATCATCTTGTAATACATGAAATCGATCCTAGGTTTATTAGAGAAGATGCAAGCAAGAGAAAAAGATCTTAGAATCTTACTAGTTCGCACTCCTAAAAATCCAACAAGTGTTCATCCTAACTTCTAAGTATAGCGTAAGAAAAGCTTTACCTTAAAGTTACGCTGTCAAAGTACTTAAGCATGAAGTGTGAAGAATTATTTAAAGGTGTAACCTAGATTAGAAAACTAGTCATCAATTTAATCTTCAAGCAATCTGCATTAAACCTAGGTTTCTAAAAATTGTTATCAATCCATTCAATTCCTAACTGCTCTAGGGTTGTTTAAGAATTCAGCAAACCACACTTAAGAATTAGTTCATCATCTTTTTTTTTTATATTTTCAATTTTTTTATTTTTTTTGTATTTTGTTTAATATGAAGAATTGCAAAAGAAAGGAAAACAAAACAAAGAGAAAGATCGCAGAGAAAAACGAAATTAAAAGACAATAATTGAAATGGCAAAAAGGTAACCTTTATTCGAAAATATCTTCCAAATACAATGCTCCTTCTTCTCCATAATATGCTTAAAGCGAAATTACAATTGCAGAAATTTAAAGAGAAAGCTAAAGAAACCCTAATCTCCTCATCTTTGGATGGCCCTCTCTGTTGCTCTGCAGGGGTATTTATAGGCGCTGGAGGAAGTAGTGTTGGCCCAATGGCCTTCCACTCTAGTTTTGATGATGATCAACACTCATGTAGTTATGTTTACTAATATTCTTGTGTTTCTAAGTTTCAGATCATTAGCAGGATATTAGTTGGTGATTAGCTTCAACAAGATGATTAGAAGCTATTCATGATGATTCCGGTGCCAAAGCTTAAAGATCATACCTTTGCACTTGGAGAATCACGGAGTTTGGAGCAAGTCTACTTGAAGATGAAGATCGTCAAGAAGACTTAGGTATCTAGTTTAGAGTTTGTGTTTTAGATCCATATTTGTAAAGCTTAGTTTAGTTGATATGCTCAAGTGCACAAAACACACACGTTTTATGATTTGATATTTGGTTTTTATGAATAGTTGATCAAAACAAGTTTACATATGTTATATGTATAGTAGATGTTTTCTATTTATACATACATGCTTTAACTTGGTAAACAAACTTATTTTGACTATCCTATTCATGTTTTGGAAAAATCAAGGTTGACAAAATACAAGTTTTGTTTTTGATAAAATTTGCAAGACACAAAAATGAATTGATATGTTGATATATTGTCTTGAAATTTTTATCACATGTTTATGTTTTAACATAAAATGATAAAACAAGTTTTATGGAATTTTCAGTAATGATAAAAGGTTTTTATAAAATATTTTTCCCAAAATTTTCTGACCTTGTTTTGTGCTGACAGGCTGGTCGGTCGACCGTGACGGTCGACCGCACCAAGGGCCGGTCGACCGTTGCGGTCGACCGACGTGCACAGACGTGCACGTCTGTTAGGCACAGACACGGTCGACCGGGACGGTCGACCGAGTTGAGAGCTCTGCTCTCGGGTTTTTCTCGGTCGACCGGGCCGGTCGACCGCAGTTGCCCAACGGTCATAATTCTGACCGTTGCGGTCGACCGGACTGGTCGACCGGCAGTCTGTCAGACTGCCACATCAGCCTAACGGCTAGTTTTGTATAGGGGCTATATAAACCCCATCTCTTTGGGGATTTTAGCCAAGTTTTCCAAGAGAAAAATTTTCAGTTTTCTGAAGTGTTTAAAAGAGTTTTCAAAAGAGTTTTAAGTGCAAAAACTTCTCATCTTTATTGTTTTAGGGTTTTTGGAAAATCAAAGAAAAATAGGTTTTTGGGATTTTTGCTTAGATCATCAATTATATCATATTGCAAGTATTTTCCCAAAGATTTTTCTTTGTTGCTTGTTTCCAAAAACACTTGTTTTCCACACTTGAGCTATCTTCTATCCTAAACTATTAGGATCTTGTTTTTGTGGGAAAAGATAAGAGAAAAAGAAAGAGAAGTGTTTGAGGTTGTTTGTTGTAAACCTCATTGTTGTAAAACCTCCTTCATTTGTTGTATCCTGATTAGTACTCAATATTGCATATTTTACATCATAATCCCCATGCATATTACAAATAAATATGTGATTTTTACTCCTCTTCTCTACATATTTGCAGGTACATACTTAATGGAGAGATATCCAAATAATCACTTAATTACCACTAATTAAGTGATTAATTAAAGGTTAAGATAAAGCCAATTTCAAATCAAATCCAGAGAGATCTGCGCTCAACCAACGGAGATTCTAGAATGTCCACGTGGCCAACAACCCTGTAACCACTCAGCAACAGAAATCCGTTGCTGAACGGATTCGGTTACGCCGCGGACGCGCGGCAGGGCGCGGCAATCTAGGGTTGTTACGATCCCGGATTTTGTGGCAACAACCTACTCTCTAGAAGCTTCTCATTTCGGCTATAAATACTCCACCTTCACCTGCGAGCTGAAACTGATCAGAGAAGAGAGGGAGCTTAGTTCATAGTTTTGTATTTTGATAGGTTTTCTTTAGGATTTTTAGCTCTCTATGATCTTCTTCTCCCTAGATTTCATTGCAAGAGAGAGTTGTATGAGAGAGAGAGCTTGTATCAACAAGGAGTGACAACTTGGAGCTATACAAGGATTGATCCATTCTCATCTACTCTACTTGAGCTTGATTCTAGTTTGTTTTCTTTTCCTTACTTGTTTTGTTAATTTCTTGCAATTTAATTCATGTTTAGCTTTTCTTTTGTAATGGTGTGTAGCTAATTCTTTCTCCATGAACTAGCTAACCACTACCTTGCTAGCTTCTAACTCATGGGTGATTGCTTTACTTCATCTTGCAATTTGTATGGTTTTCTCTTCTCCGATGGGTTTCTTTTCATTTCTTTGCAAGATCTTGTTGTAATTCTCCATATGATTCATGTGTGCCTCACTTGGAGCCTAGTCTTCGAACTAGTGCCTTGATGGAACATGGAGATGGAGCACCAATATGCTATTTGATGTATAACTTCACTACTTCCATTAGTGAATGTTGTATGTTCTTCATTTGCATCCCTTGAGTGTAGCTCTTTTGATTCCATTAGTGAAAGTCTATTTGTAGGCCTATGACCATCTATGGAGGCTACAAGACAAGTCCAAGAATGAATCCCCATCATCCATGTGAGAAGGTAATTAGACCACAAGCAAGACACATCCATGCCGATGAATCAACATGAGGCACGCATCACTATCACGGAGTTTAGTAAGTCTTTAGCAAGGTAGTTAAGGTTAGCTAGTCATGGTTTTATTTCATTCAAGTTTTCTTCAATTTTACTTTCTTTTTAGTTGTTAGTTCAAATCCAATCCCGATCTTGATTTCTCCCGATTTCCACCATGAACATAGACACCAATTCTTTGATTTGTTTTTCTTTTGATTCTTTATTCTTTTAAAAGCAAAGAAGAAGTCTCGTTTTCTCTTCTCACTAGTATCGTAACGATTCTACTCTAGCTCTCCTTGTGGTTCGACTCGGTATAGCTTTATGCTATAGCGGAAAGATTGGAACAAGGTATATCAATCACATATTCGAAGTGAACAAGATCAAAGGTGAACTCTAAACCATAAACCATCTCTTTAATACCTAAATCTTGTGCAATTAACTTCTTGTACCTTGTTTACAATCAATCAATTTTTGGCGCCGTTGCCGGGGAGAGCGACGGTATTTTTAAAAGTGAGAAACTAAACGATTCTTCTTCTCTGTTGCAGGTGACAGGAGAAGAAAACAGGAAAATATCTACAGCAGAAACATATAAGTGGACCTGGGACTCTGCTCAAGAAAGCAGAGCCCAGGATCCCTCTGGAGTGCCGCGGATCCACAAGAATTGTCGTGGAAACGCGGCACAACAGAGAGAACTACTGACAAAATTTTTGCAGGGGCTTCTGCTCTGCAAGTTACATCTGTTTCTATACTTCATTTCCTGTATTCTGCATCATATACCTGATAAATTAATTCAACAGTAAAAAAATTGGTTGTAATTGATAATAATTGTTAGACATTTGCATTTTAGGCACGTGTCTTTCAATTCTTTACTTTTACTGTTGAAGAGCGCGTGGGACAAGGTACGTGTTCGCATAGCATATAGACTAGGACAAACTCTTGCTTGATTTTCATGCTTTGAGTGTATCCTTGTTATCTTTCATCGTACACTTGCACGAATTTACTTTAAGGGCATATCCCGTAAATAAGATAAGGTGGGGATTTTATCACCCCTTCCTTAGCCCGAAAATCATTTCCCCACGTACTCACAATCCCAAGCTTGTAACTAAAAATTGATAGACGTTGGCCCTAGGGACATCCGGACTCGCTTAGGAGATTTTCCTAAGGGGGAAAAGTGTTGGAAATTGACTTCTGTAAAATCAGTGTCTAGGAAAGGGGTTGAGGGCCGAAAGCCCGAAGGTTGCTGGTTACTTAATTAAGGAACGTCTCCGGACGGAAAACCTCCCACCAACCTTACCCTTCCCTGGCTGATTTGCTTATAGTCAGAGTCCACACCAAACCTCCTGTGGACAGTCTATTTAGGAGTCACCTAGGACCAGAAACCCTAGACAAGCTTGGATTGATTTTTTCTTTTGTTGTTTGTTATTTTTTCTTTTTCGCTGGTGTGATCGGTGTACGTTGTTTGTGATTGTATATACGACAGTGGTTTTGTGATCCTAATTCTACACTTGCACATACACAACCACTTCACATCATGACCAACAACGTCTCACTTCAAGATCGATTCTATCCGATTCGCACCTCCATTCCTTCATGCATTCTTCTCCCCGAGCCTAATGGAAATCATTTTGAGCTGAAACCACAATTCATTAGTACACTTCCCCGATTCCATGGTCTTGAGTCTGAGGACGCGTACCTCTTTATTCGTGAGTTTGAAGAGGTATGCCAAATGATGAGAATATCCCAACTTTCTGAGGATGCTGTTAGGTTACGGTTCATACCGTTTGCACTTAAGGATTTAGCTAAGAAATGGCTTTATAGTCTTCCTGTCAGTTCCATATCTTCATGGGATGATTTTGTTAAGGTCTTTCTTAGGAAATTCTATTCTATCCACAAAACAGCCCTCATGAGAAAAAACATAATGCAATTCAAGAAAGAACAAAATGAACCTTTCTGGAAATATCTTGAGCGTTTCAAAGACCTCTTAGCCCTATGTCCCCATCACGGCATAGAGAAATGGCGGCTATGCCAGATTATCTATGATGGATTAGATTACCAAACGAAAACACTTTTAGAATCCATGTGCCAAGGGGAATTTCTGAAGAAAGATGAACATCAGGGGTGGGATCTCTTTGAAACCCTAGCTGAGAAAACCATTCAGTGGGAGTCATGCCCTGATAAACCGACTCCCACCACTTTCAGAACTGGTACACAATCCAAAGAATCCTCTCTAGCTTCAGAAACCAAGATCACACAATTAATGAAGAGGATAGAGTTGCTTGAGTCAATAGGGAATTCTGTGGTCAACCAGGTCAACCCATTGCCTTTGATTAGACCAGGTTGCACCAAATGTCAAGACCTTAGCCATGTTGTTGAGGAGTGTCCATTGTATCAGCCCCCATTTCAGGAGAACATGAATGCAGCATTTACCAGACCCCCATACTCCAATACTTACAATTCAGGATGGCAGAACCATCCAAATTTTCCATGGAGTCAGTCTGGTACTGAGCATCATATGCCACCACTTCCACATCTGTACAATGCTCAGTTTCATCCATCCAGTTTCGATCAGAATTCACTGTATATTCATCCATCTCAAAGTCCACCACAGTCATATCAGGACCCACCACCATATTACCAATCACAGTTCCAATCTCCATATCCTCAACATCCAACCCAAAATAATTCTGAAATATCTGAGTTGAAACAAATGATAGAAACCTTAACAAAGAACCAGCAACAGGAGTTGAATGAAATGAAGGTCCAGATCAAGCAATTGGCTGAGAATCAAAAAGGACTGTTCTTAAGCCAGCCATTGCTAAATCCCAAAGTTGAAAATTCAGGACCCAGTCACTGTCATGCCATTCATACCCTGAGATCTGGTAAACAAGTTGACAATAAGGTTTCTAGTCCACAATCTCATCCAGTACCAAAGCAAACTCCTCATGTCCCAATGTCACCAACTTTTGACAAACCATCCTCTAGTTCAGAGCCATCCACTTCCAAGGCCAAGGGTGAAGAAAAGGTAGATGAGCATACATACAAGCCTATAGTTCCATATCCAAATAGGCTGAGAAATAACAAGTCAAATGCTCACATGGAGAAAATAAAAGAAACATTCAATAAGGTCCAAATCAATGTCCCTCTTCTTGATGCCATTCAACAAGTGCCTTCATATGCCAAATTTTTGAAGGAAATGTGCACCAAGAAGAGGAAGACCCAAGTCCCTAAAAAAGTCTTCCTTGCATCATCCATCAATGAGCTGCTCACTGGTCCAATTCCTGTTAAGTATAAAGACCCAGGGAGCCCCACCATTTCATGCATCATAGGACAGACTACAATAAATAGGGCACTTCTTGATTTGGGGGCCAGTATCAATCTCCTACCTTTCTCTGTGTACCAACAATTGGGGTTAGGTGATCTCCACCCAACCCAAATGACCATTCAATTGGCTGATCGCTCTGTTACTAAACCCAAGGGGGTAATTCAAGATGTCCTGGTCAAAGTTGGAGAATTCTTTTATCCAGTTGACTTTGTTGTCCTTGAAACAAAACCAGTGTCAAATTCCAATCAAAGGGCACAAATTCCTGTCATTCTGGGTCGACCATTCCTGGCTACTGCAAATGCAATCATTAATTGCCGGAATGGATCAATGAGGTTGACTTTTGGTAACATGACACATGAACACAATGTCTTCCACACACAGCCTCACAAAACAAAAGATCAAACATTTGAGGTTAATTTCATTAGTAACAATTGTGAGGAGGAAGGTGAAGATCCAAAAGATGAGTCACAATCTTGTGATTCTCTTATCCGAGTACCCTTTCAAACGGGGAAAGTTGATTTGGATACTTTCACTTTCAATGAGCCAACTGAGACTGTATTTGAACCTCCAATTGATATATCATTTGAAGACTTGTTTGCTGATGAGATTATGTGCTTAGATGAGTCAACTCGGGGTAAGTTAGCTAATTGTCCACTGCCGGATGTTGACTTGAGCTTTGAAGAATTATATAGAGAGGAGTTAAAATTTCTAAACACTGGGAGTGATGAGATTCTGAGTGAGAGTGGTGATAAGGACTTTGTTTGTGAACGATGTGGTGGAAAGAGTATGAATGAAAATAACAACAAATTGAAACTGGAATCACCTAGGGTAAGAACAATTCAGACCGTTTCCCAATGGAATTCAAGAAAGAGAACACATTGGAACGATGGGAAACGGGCCAGAGGGAAGCGACCAAAAACCCAGGTGAGAGTTACATTTGTATATTCCTTGTAAATAATTTTTCCTACCTCTTACCTGTTTCATGCATACATTTACCATAATGCATTGAGGACAATGCATGAAATAAGTGTGGGGGAGGGTTTACTAACATAGGATTTTCTTTTCTTTATAGGATTTTTATTTTTTAGGACTTTTATTTTTTTTTTTAGGTCTTTTATTTTTAGATTTTATCTATAGATTTTATCTTTTTTCTAGATTTTTCATTTTCTTTTTAGATTTTGCTTTTCTTTTAGAAAAATATAAATAAAAAAAAATAAATAAAAAAATAAACAAAAATAAAAACTTTTTGAAATAAGAAACAAAGTTTTGCTCTATTTTTAAGAAAATTAAGATGTATCTTAGAGATTAAGAAAGCCTTAATTATGACATCTTAAACCTAGTTGAAGTAATAGATCTTGTTGGAGATTATAGGCTAAGTAAGTAAAATTGGTGAGATATTCTTATCTTGAATTTTTTGCCTTAGATAATATGCACTTCACACTTACACATTTCTTGGGATGGAAACAAAGACCAAAAATGCCATATATATAAAATAAAAAATAAATAAATAAATAAATATATAAATAAAACATCACCTATTAAGCTGGGAAATTGTGCCTCAAGAAGCATGATTACTCACGCCTAACGGTGATCTCACTTATTAAGCTGGATAATTGTGCCTCAAGAAGCATGATCATTCACGCCTAACGGTGATAAAAAAATAATCCCCTTTAGTTTTGTGGCCTTTTCTACTCGAGACCTTAAACCCGAGGGATGTTTTCTCATCTGGTGCCCTAAGACCGTCTGGTTTGGGAGTCATCGGTTAAAGGCTCGCTACAAGGGTAGATTAGAAAGCCTAAGAAAACTAAGGGAAGAAAAAAGCAGAAAAAGAAAAAAATATATATATATATATAAATAAATAAATGGCTTTATGGTTGGAGTTGAAATCCCAAGAAACCTTCACTGAGCACGGTGTGCATACTATCTAGGTTTTATGAAAGATAAAATATTCAATCCAATTTTGAATTCTTACCTTAATTGAAGACAAGATCTTGCATGGATACTAAGTTTAAGAAAGAATAATTATAGGTGGACTTATGACCTAGGATCACTTATATTTTTGCAAAAATAGTTCGTAAACATGTCTCTTATTCAAAATGCGTTTTCAAAATACTAACATTTGTCTTCTTTCTTTATGGATTTTGTGGGTGCAATCCGCTGAAAACCCTCAGGAGACAACACTCCTCCTCTAGGGTAACCTAGAGGTTTAACGGCTTGTTGCACATGCTCAGTGCAATCGCGTCACCTGCGAAAGTGGTGTAATAAACTGTTAGTCTAGATTTTCTTTTTCTTTGTTTTGCTCGGGACGAGCAAAAGAATAAGTGTGGGGGTGTGATTAGTACTCAATATTGCATATTTTACATCATAATCCCCATGCATATTACAAATAAATATGTGATTTTTACTCCTCTTCTCTACATATTTGCAGGTACATACTTAATGGAGAGATATCCAAATAATCACTTAATTACCACTAATTAAGTGATTAATTAAAGGTTAAGATAAAGCCAATTTCAAATCAAATCCAGAGAGATCTGCGCTCAACCAACGGAGATTCTAGAATGTCCACGTGGCCAACAACCCCGTAACCACTCAGCAACAGAAATCCGTTGCTGAACGGATTCTGTTACGCCGCGGACGCGCGGCAGGGCGCGGCAATCTAGGGTTGTTACGATCCCGGATTTTGTGGCAACAACCTACTCTCTAGAAGCTTCTCATTTCGGCTATAAATACTCCACCTTCACCTGCGAGCTGAAACTGATCAGAGAAGAGAGGGAGCTTAGTTCATAGTTTTGTATTTTGATAGGTTTTCTTTAGGATTTTTAGCTCTCTATGATCTTCTTCTCCCTAGATTTCATTGCAAGAGAGAGTTGTATGAGAGAGAGAGCTTGTATCAACAAGGAGTGACAACTTGGAGCTATACAAGGATTGATCCATTCTCATCTACTCTACTTGAGCTTGATTCTAGTTTGTTTTCTTTTCCTTACTTGTTTTGTTAATTTCTTGCAATTTAATTCATGTTTAGCTTTTCTTTTGTAATGGTGTGTAGCTAATTCTTTCTCCATGAACTAGCTAACCACTACCTTGCTTGCTTCTAACTCATGGGTGATTGCTTTACTTCATCTTGCAATTTGTATGGTTTTCTCTTCTCCGATGGGTTTCTTTTCATTTCTTTGCAAGATCTTGTTGTAATTCTCCATATGATTCATGTGTGCCTCACTTGGAGCCTAGTCTTCGAACTAGTGCCTTGATGGAACATGGAGATGGAGCACCAATATGCTATTTGATGTATAACTTCACTACTTCCATTAGTGAATGTTGTATGTTCTTCATTTGCATCCCTTGAGTGTAGCTCTTTTGATTCCATTAGTGAAAGTCTATTTGTAGGCCTATGACCATCTATGGAGGCTACAAGACAAGTCCAAGAATGAATCCCCATCATCCATGTGAGAAGGTAATTAGACCACAAGCAAGACACATCCATGCCGATGAATCAACATGAGGCACGCATCACTATCACGGAGTTTAGTAAGTCTTTAGCAAGGTAGTTAAGGTTAGCTAGTCATGGTTTTATTTCATTCAAGTTTTCTTCAATTTTACTTTCTTTTTAGTTGTTAGTTCAAATCCAATCCCGATCTTGATTTCTCCCGATTTCCACCATGAACATAGACACCAATTCTTTGATTTGTTTTTCTTTTGATTCTTTATTCTTTTAAAAGCAAAGAAGAAGTCTCGTTTTCTCTTCTCACTAGTATCGTAACGATTCTACTCTAGCTCTCCTTGTGGTTCGACTCGGTATAGCTTTATGCTATAGCGGAAAGATTGGAACAAGGTATATCAATCACATATTCGAAGTGAACAAGATCAAAGGTGAACTCTAAACCATAAACCATCTCTTTAATACCTAAATCTTGTGCAATTAACTTCTTGTACCTTGTTTACAATCAATCATATCCCTCTTCGGTAGAGGTGATCGGAGTGGTATTGGTTGTGAGCCTCTTTGGTAGAGGTAGAGTTTGGTTGTGAGCCTCTTCGGTAGAGGTGTGTGGATTGGTTGTTGTATTGGCTACGGGCCTAACCCCTCGGTTGTGAGGAGGTTGTTGTTTGAGAGAGGAGTTTGGTACTCCTAGTGTTGTAAGAAATCCTCTTCGGTAGAGGTTCCCTCGGTGGGAGTTGAGATAGTGGAAATCCTACACGGTGGTGTAGGCGGGGATGTAGAGCAAGGTGCTCGAACCTCGAAACAAATCTTGGTGTTTGCATTTTGATCCATTATCTCTCTAACTCTCTCTCTTATAATTGTGCAAAGCATCATACTCATCATCATATCATACTTGCTTGTGTTGAGCATTGATTCATTAATATCTTATACATTGCTTGTGTTGCCTTGCATCTTTTATATTGCAATTCATTCTTATATGCTTGGCTTGATTGTGTGCATTTCATATTGCTTGGATTGCTTGTGTGTGTGTGCCTAACTTATACTCATCCAATAAGAGCTTCACATAGCGCCTCAACCCATTTCAAGGGGAATCAAGGGGAGTTAGTCCAGAGCCTCGCAAGGGGAATTCGGCTACACTTGTTGTATTGTATTAGTTTGTGCATAATTTGCATTAGCTTCCGCATTTAGCGCACATAGATTTGCATTAAAACTTCCTAGATTAGCACTTACACCTATTCACCCCCCCTCTAGGTGTTTTTCAATTGGTATCAGAGCTAGTGCTCCTGATACTTAGGCTTAACATCCTAGGAGTGAGATCCATTTGCTTGCTAATCTCATTTGCATTTGCTTGTTTGCACACATCTAGTTTATACCATGGACTTCATGACCCCACCTAGCTTTGACCCTTCCAACATTGATGTTTGGAAATATAGGATGTCCATGTACCTAAAGACTCTAGGTTTGCATGTTTTCCTTGCCGCCACCAAGAGATGTTATCTTGGTGATTGCAATCATATAGGGGCCAATGCACAAGCCCTAGAGGCCATTAGAAGCACTTTACCTAAAGACTATCTTTTATGTGTTTCTAATCTTGATTCTGCTTTTGCAGTGTGGAACAAGTTGACAACAACCCCCACCTCCAAGCTTCAATTGCCGATCCAAGAAGAGGAATCTAGTGGAGAGTCCAACTCTATATGCTACATGGTCCAATGGAATGACTCCCTTGAGGTACATTCGGAATCTCAACTAGATAGTAATGATTGTGCTAGTTCTTCAAATGATTATATTGATCCTCATGCTTTGAATGAAGAACTTTCCATTGTTTGTGAAAAATTGATTGAAAAATATAAGATTTTGAAAAAGAAAAGTCTAGAAATTGAAAAAGAAAATAAGTGTTTGCATTCTAGACTTGATGTTGTTTTGCAAGAAAAGGGGAGATTGCTAATGAGAGGGATTCATTAAAATCTCAACTTGATCTTGCACTTAAAGAAAATGAGTTTTTTGAAAAACAATAATGATTGTGAGAATGTTTTGAAGAAAAATAAAGTTTTGTCTTCAAAATTGAATTTGTTGTAAAAGAAAATAATTCTTTGAAAATAAAAATTGATTCTATTTCAAAGGATTTAGATATTTGTTTAAAGAAAAATATTGTTTTGCAAATAAGATTGATGAACATGTTTGCCATGCTAGGGTAGTTTCACCTAGATCACCCCTTGCATGTACTTCTTCTTCTAAGATTAATAATGATATATCTATGCTTAAGAAGAAGGTAGATTGTTTGGGCTCCACTATGAGCCAATGTGCTAAGAACCATACACGCTTGGAATCCTTGGTTCGAAAGAAACAAGTTCCATCCTTTATGCATGCACACCCTTCACGGCATACACATGCTCCTCACGGACACACCCATTACCATATGTATGCTCATGTGTACACATGTACACATTGTGGACGTAAGGGCCACCTTGCTAAATTTTGTTTTGATAGATTAAATATTGATAATTTAGCAAAGAAATTTGTTTGGGTTAGAGAAGGGACTAACCCCCATGGACCCAATAAGATGTGGGTACCAAAGACCACCACCCCTAAAGTTTTTGATCTAGGTGTGGGCTCTCACATGACGTGAGAGGGATGGCACCTTGGAGTGGATGCGTTCCGTACTCAAAGGAAATCATATGGATGCATCACTTTCAAGGGAAGTTTTGGTGGAGATGACCACCATGTTTTTGGAGACAAGGAAAGTTGCTTCTTCGGTTTTGGTAACAATCCTTTACTCCCATTTATTGTTTACATGCTTTCCATTTCATTGCTTATAGCATATTTTGATGTTTTATAGCATGTTTTATCATCATTGGATTAGTATGTTCATTCCATGTTTATTAGATCCTTGACATACATGTATAGTATTTGAGACACACATGCTTATTTGAATCATACTTAGTGTTCTCACTTTTGTTTAAGCTATAATGTACATCATGAATCTAATACATGTGAATTTACATAGTAATCATGTTTAGTTTATCATGATGTTCTTTTGTCATGTTTTGATGCTTCATATGGTAATAACATGTTTGAATGTAGATTTTGTCAAAACTTGTGTTATACATGTACAATAGTGAGTTACATTTGTTTTATATGTAATTGACCTTCATGCTCATTTGTATCCACTATATGCACACGTATAAGCTTGTTTTGATGATTCATTCATTTACACTTGTTATACCTATTTGCATGTATATGTAGCTTAAAATTCAAATAAAAGAATTTTGATGAATTTTGTATGTGTTTTAGTTTGAAATATGGTATTCATGTTTGTTTTGATGCTCAATGACTTGATTACATGTTTAAGTGTTAGTTTTCATTAAGACTAGTTATATACTTGTACATAGGATGGGCTACAAATAAATCTATATATAGTTGGTATTGAATGCATATTTGTACCCATTAGATGTGCTAGTCTAGTCTAGTTTTGATGATTCGTACATTTTAAACTTGTATTCCCATTTTTGAATTTGTTTTGTGTTATGAGTTTGCATTTCATGTATATGTGTATTTTGCCAAAACATTAAGATATACATGTATACCCCTTGAGTCATTTGCTTCTCATGCAAATCTACTTATGGACTCATTTGTATTTAGGGATATGTATGTATACTTATTGTGTTGACAATACATACATATACCTTAAATGAAAATTGATTTAATGTAAAGATTTAGATTTTCATGTTTATGTGTCAATATTTAACTTCATGTATATGTCCATCTTATCCAAACTATTGACTATACATGAGTATCCTTTTTGAGCCACGTGCCTTAATGCATATATCTTGTGGACTCTTTATGTTTTGGATATGTATGTATACGTTAGTTTGTATTAGACATACATATGCCTTGAAAATTAGATAGTTTTTGATGGAATTATGTTTTAAGGAATAATTGAGCTTAATGAAATATTTTTCATGATTATGATCTTCACATATTACTTGTACACTCATATCTATTGCTTGCTCATGTTTTGTTTTTCATGAGTCTTATTTATGCCTAATTGAACTTGAGTGTTTGATATGATGTGAATTTCATGTTTATGAAAAAAACAATTTTGTTTTATTCCTTGCTTGAAGGATTTCGTACTAGTTAACAAATTTTTTCATTTAACTAGTTACGGTATTCTTCATATGGTAGAGATTTTCAAACAAAACTACATTTTCAAATCTATTTTTGAAAACCCCTACCTTCTAAGGGCAGTAGGATGGGAGATCATGTTCATGTATTCCCTAAATTGAAAATCTTTAAAACTTGTACCTTGATTGGCTGGTAGTTATGAGATATACACATGCTTTTATTGAGTCAATTGGTATCATTGAACTCTTTCAATTGGTATCATTTTGATCTTCTTGTATACTCATATATGTTTTGTATGTATGTATGCTTTCAATTCTAAAAATATCAATTTCTATTGGTATCTATTTTTCATACATATATATGTTTGTGTTTATGCTAGTGCTTGAGTTTCAATTTTGTTTAAATTGATTACTTTTAAATTGTTATCAAGACTATGCATGACTTTAGTTTGTATTTCATAAAAGGGGAGAAAATTTGATCTTGTATTTTAAATGGTATTTGATTCCTACTCCCACACTTTATGACTTTAAAGATGAATTTTAAAGACTTTCAAATTTGTTTATATGTTTTTTTTAAATGAAATATATTTTTACAATTGGTATCATATTTGAGAAATTCAAAATTTGTTATGTTTAATTTCAATTAGTATCAATATTCATGTTTTAGATATTCTAGATTTATGTTTAATTTCAATTGGTATCGATTGTTTTCATGATGATGATTTTCAATTGATATCTCAAAATTTTGTTTAAAGAAAATACACAAAAGTTTTGATTTGTATTTCCTATATGCAAGGAGAGCTTAACATCTCTCTTACATATGGATTCATGTTGAGTATATTATAAATTGAGGAGCTTGACAACTCTTCTTTATATGATATACGAGTGTAGGGGGAGCTTCACATCTCCTCTTATGCATTACATAATATGTGTTATGTGAATTGGGGCTTGTCATCCCTTCTTCATGTAATGCATATGTGTAGGGAAGCTAACTTAGCGTCTTCCTCTTCATGAATGTATATAGCATATAACAGATATTGATCCTTGTTTGTTGGTATCAAGATGCTTCATTGACATATTTTTTAATTGATATCATGCTTGTAGTCACCCCTTATTGACTTTGTTTTTTTTGTTTTAGACAAAAGGGGAGAACATTGTTTGCATTGTTTTGATTGACAAAAGGGGGAAGAAAGATTTTTACCCCTCATTTTATCTATGGTTTTGATTGTTTACCCCTTTGTTGATGATTGACAAAAAGGGGGGAGAAGTATTTGAGTTTTATATGCACGCTTATGTTTTATATGCATATATTATGTTTTAGTATCAAGAATATTAAGTTTAATTGTTTATTAAGTTTAATTGGTATCCAAAGCTTGCTTTGAAATTGTTTGTAATTGTTGTAATCGGTATCTAAGAGCTTGCTTTGTTTTGGATATCCCATGTGGTATCTAGAGTTTTTTATTGTTTATGCATTATCATTCTTGCATATTTATGTTTATTTGTTTATGCATGAGTTAAGGGGGAGCTTCTTTGAAGCTTAACTTTAATCCATGCATATATAACTCCATGAGTTTTATCATCATCAAAAAGGGGGAGATTGTTGGCCCAATGGCCTTCCACTCTAGTTTTGATGATGATCAACACTCATGTAGTTATGTTTACTAATATTCTTGTGTTTCTAAGTTTCAGATCATTAGCAGGATATTAGTTGGTGATTAGCTTCAACAAGATGATTAGAAGCTATTCATGATGATTCCGGTGCCAAAGCTTAAAGATCATACCTTTGCACTTGGAGAATCACGGAGTTTGGAGCAAATCTACTTGAAGATGAAGATCGTCAAGAAGACTTAGGTATCTAGTTTAGAGTTTGTGTTTTAGATCCATATTTGTAAAGCTTAGTTTAGTTGATATGCTCAAGTGCACAAAACACACACGTTTTATGATTTGATATTTGGTTTTTATGAATAGTTGATCAAAACAAGTTTACATATGTTATATGTATAGTAGATGTTTTCTATTTATACATACATACTTTAACTTGGTAAACAAACTTATTTTGACTATCCTATTCATGTTTTGGAAAAATCAAGGTTGACAAAATACAAGTTTTGTTTTTGATAAAATTTGCAAGACACAAAAATGAATTGATATGTTGATATATTGTCTTGAAATTTTTATCACATGTTTATGTTTTAACATAAAATGATAAAACAAGTTTTATGAAATTTTCAGTAATGATAAAAGGTTTTTATAAAATATTTTTCCCAAAATTTTCTGACCTTGTTTTGTGCTGACAGGCTGGTCGGTCGACCGTGACGGTCGACCGCACCAAGGGCCGGTCGACCGTTGCGGTCGACCGACGTGCACAGACGTGCACGTCTGTTAGGCACAGACATGGTCGACCGGGACGGTCGACCGAGTTGAGAGCTCTGCTCTCGGGTTTTCTCGGTTGACCGGGCCGGTCGACCGCAGTTGCCCAACGGTCATAATTCTGACCGTTGGCGGTCGACCGGACCGGTCGACCGGCAGTCTGTCAGACTGCCACATCAGCCTAACGGCTAGTTTTGTATAGGGGCTATATAAACCCCATCTCTTTGGGGATTTTAGCCAAGTTTTCCAAGAGAAAAATTTTCAGTTTTCTGAAGTGTTTAAAAGAGTTTTCAAAAGAGTTTTAAGTGCAAAAACTTCTCATCTTTATTGTTTTAGGGTTTTTGGAAAATCAAAGAAAAATAGGTTTTTGGGATTTTTGCTTAGATCTTCAATTCTATCATATTGCAAGTATTTTCCCAAAGATTTTTCTTTGTTGCTTGTTTCCAAAAACACTTGTTTTCCACACTTGAGCTATCTTCTATCCTAAACTATTAGGATCTTGTTTTTGTGGGAAAAGATAAGAGAAAAAGAAAGAGAAGTGTTTGAGGTTGTTTGTTGTGAACCTTATTGTTGTAAACCCTCCTTCATTTGTTGTATCCCTCTTCGGTAGAGGTGATCGGAGTGGTATTGGTTGTGAGCCTCTTTGGTAGAGGTAGAGTTTGGTTGTGAGCCTCTTCGGTAGAGGTGTGTGGATTGGTTGTTGTATTGGCTACGGGCCTAACCCCTCGGTTTGTGAGGAGGTTGTTGTTTGAGAGAGGAGTTTGGTACTCCTAGTGTTGTAAGAAATCCTCTTCGGTAGAGGTTCCCTCGGTGGGAGTTGAGATAGTGGAAATCCTACACGGTGGTGTAGGCGGGGATGTAGAGCAAGGTGCTCGAACCTCGAAACAAATCTTGGTGTTTGCATTTTGATCCATTGTCTCTCTAACTCTCTCTCTTATAATTGTGCAAAGCATCATACTCATCATCATATCATACTTGCTTGTGTTGAGCATTGATTCATTAATATCTTATACATTGCTTGTGTTGCCTTGCATCTTTTATATTGCAATTCATTCTTATATGCTTGGCTTGATTGTGTGCATTTCATATTGCTTGGATTGCTTGTGTGTGTGTGCCTAACTTATACTCATCCAACAAGAGCTTCACATAGCGCCTCAACCCATTTCAAGGGGAATCAAGGGAGTTAGTCCAGAGCCTCGCAAGGGGAATTCGGCTACACTTGTTGTATTGTATTAGTTTGTGCATAATTTGCATTAGCTTCCGCATTTAGCGCACATAGATTTGCATTTAAACTTCCTAGATTAGCACTTACACCTATTCACCCCCCCCTCTAGGTGTTTTTCAAGTAGAGTCCCAGTAAAACTCAGCCAAGAAAATAGGTATCTAACCTCATCCACTCTGCCGCGGAAACGCGGCTTGGGCCGCGTTTCCGCGGCCAAAGTCTTATCCCTGGCCACGCGCTTTCGCGCGTGGCCTCCTCTAGTCCGTCCATCTGAGACTATCCGTTTAGATCTGGCATCTCGACTCTTTAATTTGAAAGTTCGGGATAACTTGGGAAGCAAGTTACCCTAACTCCAAATCTCTTCCAAAACGAATTTCATCCTTGCACTCTATTTATCCTCACCCAGCAAGCATTTAGGGTTGAATAGAAGTCTATCCCTTCCCTCTTTTTAGTATTTGCGATATTTGCACTTTGTAATTGCAATTTTTACATTTGGTAATTGCACTTTTGTACTTGGGCTTGGACATGGGCTTGGACATTGGCTTTTGGGCTTCATTTAGGCTTTTATTCTTTATTTAGATAAAGACTCAAGGCCTGCACACATTAAATAACAAAACATTAGTAATAGTGCATGATTATAGGAATAAATATGAAAATGTGATAGTAAATGTAATGACAATTATGCATTTTTTACTACTTATCACACCCCCACACTTATCTTTTTGCTCGTCCTCGAGTAAAAATCAAAAAGAAAAAGAAAAACTAATCTAGCTAACTCACTTTCATAGGAATCACGGTTGCACTTAGCATATGCAACAAGCCGTTAAACCCCTAGGTTACCCTAGAGGACGAGTGTTGTCTCGTGAGGATTTTCAGCGGATTACACCCACAAAATCCATAAAAAGGAAAATATTTGAAATATATTTGAAGAGACTAAGTAGTCTATAAGTTTTAGGATTATCATTTTTATTCATTCTTAAACTTAGTCTTTATAAAGTAAATTGTAATCCACTTTAGGTAAGGATCAAAATTGAATTTTTATATAGTCTTTTTCGTTACCAAAAGTCATATGCACCCTTGTGAATCTAGGAATTCCTTAACTTGGACTCTCAAGCCTCTTTATTATTATTATGATTATTTTTTTATTTTTTTAAATATGTATAACTCATCTAATTTTCTTTCGTGTAAGTATCAAGGCTTCTTGAGGCCCTCATACCTAACTAATTGACTATTAGATGTGTTAATACATATATAATATTTCTTAGTTTTCTTAGGCTTTCTAATCCACACATGTAGCGAACTTAAAGTCGGTGACTCCCGAACTGGTTGGTTTTAGGGCACCGGGTGAGAAAACACCTCTCGGACTCAAATTCGAGTGAACTAGGCCACAAAACTAAGGACACTTATTTATAAATTCACCTTTAGGCGTGAATACTTATGCTTCTTGAGGCACATGTATCCAGCTTAATAAGTGATTTTTTTTGTTATTATTATTTTTTTATATTTTTTTTTTATATATGAGGCACAAGGGTCTTTGTCTTAGAATCCTAGATATGCATTAGGTATGCACATTTCATTAAGGTAAAAATCAAGACTAATTACTTATTCAATTTCTCCTCCTATACCTAAAAATTAAACAATTTATTTATTTTGACCAAGTTTTTAGAAATCCTAATCATGATTTTCCTAATTCTTAAAACTAACTTAGATTTCTTTCAAAAGATAAGTCAAAATATTGTCCTTTTTATAAAATTTTTTATTTATTTATTTTTTATTTTTATGTTAGAACAATAAAGAGAAATTTTTTTATATATATATTTTTAATTTTTTTAAATTTTTTTTTATTACTTTACATACCCTTCCCCCACCCTTGTCTCATGCATTGTCCCTAATGTATGAATAAAATGCATGGATGCATGAATTGGCAGAGAGATAGAGTTACCGATACATTGGGTCAAAAAGACCCATGACTGCTTTTACTTCCGGAACTGATTCCAAAAAGATTTTAAGGCGTTGACCATTTACTTTGAATTTATTGCCATTTTCGGGTCGTAGATCTCTATGGCTCCGTGTGGAAACACAGTCTTAACAATGAAGGGCCCTATCCATCTTGATTTTAACTTGCCGGGAAAGAGATGAAGTCTAGAGTTATAGAGTAACACTTTTTGTCCTTGGACAAAAGTTTTTCTCGTGATGAACTTATCATGAAAAACTTTACCCCTATCCTTCTCAATTTTCGCATTATCATATGCTTCGTTCCTCAATTCCTCTAGTTCAGAAATTTGCAATTTCTGAAACTCACCGGCCTTATCTAGATCGAAATTCAGCTGCTTAATTGCCCATAAGGCCCGGTGCTCTAGCTCAACAGGAAGGTGGCAAGCCTTTCCAAAGACTAGTCTGTAGGGAGACATTCCTAGAATCGTCTTAAAGGCAGTCCTATATGCCCATAGGGCATCCACCAATTTGGTGGACCAGTCCTTCCTATTCTGATTCACAGTTTTCTCCAAGATAAGCTTGACTTGCCTATTGGAAACTTCTACCTGTCCACTAGTTTGAGGATGGTAGGGCGTAGATAACTTGTGAGTTATGGCGTATTTTCGCATAAGAGCTTCAAAAGTTCTATTGCAAAAATGTGTACCATTGTCACTAATTATGGCACGAGGGGTTCCAAAGCGCGAGATGATGTTTTCTTTCAAGAATTTGACAACTTTATTGTCATTTGTCTTTCAAGGGACGGCTTCAACCCATTTTGATACGTAATCTACGGCCAACAAGATGTATTGGTGCCCAAACGAATTAGGGAAGGGTCCCATAAAATCAATGCCCCAGATATCGAAAAGTTCTACTTCTAGAATTGGATTTAGGGGCATCATATTTCATTTGGAAATTCTTCCTATCATTTGACATCTTGTGCAAGTTTTACAAAACTCGAATGCGTCTTTGAACACAGTTGGCCAATAAAAGCCACTTTGTAGGATCTTTTCGGCAGTTTTGCGTGGACCAAAGTGTCCACCGCAAGCAAATTCATGACAAAAGGCTAGAACGCTTCTAGTCTCCTCATCGGGGACACATCTCCTAATAATTTGGTCGCTACAATATTTGAAAAGGTATGGATCTTCCCATATGTAATACCGGACTTGAGACAAGAATCAGTATCTATCCTGTTTTGACCAATTAGGTGGTGTTTGGTTTGTGACTAAGTAATTTACTATGTCGGCAAACCATGATTCCTTAGAGATGGCTAGAAGTTGTTCATCGGGAAAATTGTCATTGATGGGCAGTTCGTCGGAAGGTGCATTTGGCACACGAGAGAGATGGTCTGCGACAACATTTTTAACACCTTTTTTTATCTCAAATTTCGAGATCAAATTCTTGAAGGAGAAGGATCCAACGAATGAGTCGGGCCTTCGCATCTTTCTTTAGCATTAGGTATCGAAGTGCAGAATGGTCGGTGAAAATCGTGGTCTTGGTCCCAAGTAGGTATGGGCGGAATTTCTCCAAAGCGAACACTACTACCAAGAATTCCTTCTCGGTTGTAGTATGTTCATTTGGGCGTCATTGAGTGTCCTACTCGAATAATAGATCACGTGCTGCTTGTTATCCTTACGCTGTCCTAAGACAGCGCCTATCGCAAAATCTGAGGCATCGCACATGATCTCAAAAGGTTTGGACCAGTCCGGAGGTGAGATGATAGGGGCAAAAATAAGTTCCACTTTCAACTTCTCCCACGCACTATTACACCTATCGTCAAAGATGAAGGGCACGTCTTTAGCTAGAAGGTTTGTAAGGGGTCTAGCAATGTTGCTAAAATCCTTAATGAACCTACGGTAAAACCCAGCGTGTCCTAAGAAAAACCGAATGTCCTTCACGCATTGTGGAATTGGAAGTTTGGCTATGATCTCCACCTTAGCCTTGTCTACTTTGATTCCTTCCCTAGATATCTCATGACCTAGGACAATCCCATGCTGCATCATGAAGTGGCACTTTTCCCAATTGAGGGTCAAGTTCTTTTCGGTGCATCTATTCAGCACTAGCTCCAAGTGATGGAGACATTGGTCAAATGAATTTCCATAGACGGAGAAGTCGTCCATGAAAATCTCTAAGAAGCGCTCGACCATATCAGAAAAAAGGCTTAACATACAACGTTGGAATGTGGCAGGGGCATTACATAGGCGAAAGGCATTCGACGATAGGCAAATGTCCCAAATGGGCACGTGAACGTTGTCTTTTCTTGGTCCTCCGGGGCTATAAGGATTTGGTTATACCCTGAATAACCGTCCAAGAAACAGTAATACTCATGACCGGCTAATCGTTCCAGCATTTGGTCGATAAATGGGAGAGGAAAATGATCTTTCCTAGTGGCGGCGTTCAACTTGCGATAGTCTATGCATACTCGAACCTTGGTAGGCAATCGTGTTTGCACTTACTCATGCTTGTCGTTTTCTACCACAGTAAAGCTGGACTTCTTAGGGACCACATGCATTGGGTTAACCCATTCGCTATCAGAAATGGGATAAATGATCCCATTATCTAACAGTTTCACTATTTCAGCTTGTACAGCCTCTTGCATGAGTGGGTTTCGCCTACGCTGTGGATCCCTCTTCGGTTTAACCCCTTCCTCTAGATGGATTCGATGCTGGACTATCGTAGGGCTCAGTCCCTTGATATCTGCCATAGTCCAACCAATGGCTTCCCTATGTCTCCTAAGGGTTGCCAGTAGATCTCCCTCTTGTCTATTAGTCAAATTGGATGCAACTATGACCGGTAACGTCTCTTGTTTACCTAGGTAGGCGTACTTAAGATGTTTAGGCAAGGCCTTTAACTCCAATGAAGGAGGTGGCTCAATGGGTGTAGGTGTTACGCTTGACTTTTCCATCTCTATAGAACTTGGATTTGCTGCCCATTTGATCCTATCAAGGTTAAGATCACTTGATTCTAACTCTTCCTCTTCCTCTGACTCTAGTGTGATCTCCTCATTGTGCTCACTCGTCATGTTTTCAATGAAGTTAACCTCAAAGGGTTGGTCGGTCATGTCGTAGGGATGCTTACCTAAGTTGAAAACATTGACTTCCTTGGTCATATCCCAAAAATCAATCTCATGGATTCGTTTCTACAATTTATGATTGCATTCGCGGTTACTAGGAACGGTCGTCCTAAGATGACGGGAGTTTGAGACCTAGGATTAGACACAGGTTGTGTCTCTAAAACAATGAAATCGACTGGGTAAATGAATTCTCCCACCCGTATGAGGACATCATTGATCTCTCCCTTAGGAACTTTGATTGAGCGATCAGCCAATTGAATTGTAACTTGGGTTGGGTTGAGTTCACCTAATCCAAGTTGTTGATATACGGAGAAAGGAAGCAAATTAATGCTAGCTCCTAAATCGAAGAGTGCTCGATTGATTTCAGCTCGACCTATTGTGCAAGAAATGGTGGGGCAACCAGGATCCTTGTACTTGACTGGGATCTGGTTGGACAATAGCTCACTAATGTTAGTGGCTAGAAAGACCTTCTTAGGCATATTTGTCTTTCTTTTCTTGGTGCACATGTCCTTAAGGATTTGGCATAATTAGGGACCTGTTGGATTGCATCAAGAAGTGGTATATTGAGCCTAACCTGATTGAATACCTCGAGTGGTTTCTTCATATGTGCATTATTATTACTCCTTAGCCTATTCGAAAATGGGGCTATAGGCTGGTGCACCTGTCCTGCTGATTTCTCAACTTCAGTTTTATTGGAGCTTTGTGGAGATGGAGTGGAACTAGATGGAATGGACAACTAGGGTGGGCCCGGTGGCATGGATACGTGATTATCAACTTGTTTCCCTGATCTTAGTGTATGAACCAAGTTACATTGGTTTTAGTCTTGAGCCTCATTGGCTTACCTAGGATTCCAAGGGTTTGGCAATGGTTGACTTGGTAGAGTTCTCCTTTGTCTTTCTTGTTGATTCATTTGGATCTCTATCCTGGTCAAGACTTGAGCCAGCGTGTCATGGCTTTTAACTAGAGTGTCCACCTTTCTTTCCATGTTGGAGAGCCTTGTTTCCATTTGTTAATATTGGAAAGAGGGCGGAGGATTTTGACTAGGGAAATTTTGTTGATAGGGCGGATTTTGGAAATTGTTGGAGAATTTGGGCCTAGTTTGATCATTGTTGCTTGGGCCCCATGAAAAATTGGGATGATTTCTCCAACCGGGATTGTAGGTGGGCGAATATGGATTGTTGGCGGGCCTTGTGAAGGCCGCACTCATATGTTCGGGCAAGCTTTGATGCGCGATAAAGACGGGACATTCCTCGAACACATGGTTCATATCTTGACAATAAGTACAGCCCGCCGAAGGTGTTGGGCTAACTTGGTTCACAGAGACTGGTTCTTTAGTTTCAAGAGCTTCTAGTCTTCGCATCACAGCAGCTAACTTAGCATCGGTAGCTATGTTGGCCTCAATGGAATGGATACCTCCTTTAGAAGAAGTAGGGTCATTAGTCCTAAATTTTTCCGGAGTTGGTTCCCATTGGATGGTATTATCAGCTAATTCTTCATATAATAACCATCCTTCATTTTCGTTCTTTTTCAGAAATCCTCCTTGGCACATGGATTCTAACAACGTTTTAGTTTGATACTCTAATCCATCATATAGAACTTGGCAAAGTCGCCATTTCTCTATCCCATGGTGAGGGCATTAGGCAAGGAGGTCCTTAAAACGTTCGAAATATTTCCAAAAAGGTTCATTGGTTGTTTGCTTAAACTGTAAGATGCTCTTCCTAATCAGTGCAGTCTTGTGGACGGGATAAAATTTCTTTAAGAAGGCCTTAACGAAATTATCCCACGAAGATATTGAACCGGCCTCTAAACTGTAGAGCCATTTCTTTGCTAAGTCTTTCAAAGCAAAGGGGACAAACCGTAGTTTGATGGCATCTTCTCCTAACTTGGGTATCTTCATCATGAGACATACTTCTTCAAATTCCCTTATGAAGAAATATGCATCCTCGGATTCAAGTCCATGAAATTTGGGAAGAGTGTTGATGTATTGTGGCTTGAGCTTAAATTGGTCAACACATTCATCGGTTAACTTGATGCAAGAAGGAAGAGAGGTCCTAATAGGATAGAACCTATCTTGGAGTGACAATGGCTGTGCCATGTGTGAGTCGGGCTTTTGCTCGGGTGGTGAACTAGTTCTAGTTAGCCTGGATGTAAGTGGGTCTCTCGACCAAGCGGACATGCACAATTAGCAATCAAGTTCACCCAATCAATCAATAAGAAAGAAAAAAAAAATCAAAATTCCTATTCTAGGGTAAGCCTTGACCTAGACGACTCCTAACTTTAGACTGTCCTTAGGAGGTCTATTGCCGACCTTAACCACAAGTTAATCGGCCAGGTAGGTGGCAAGACCGGTGGGAGGTTTTCCGTCAAAGACGTTCCTTAATTAAATAACCACCGATCTTCAGGCTTTCGGCCCTCAATCCCCTGCCTAGACACCGATTTGGAAAGAGTTAATTTCGAACAACTTTCCTCCTTCGGCCAATCTCCTAGTGAGTCCGAGTTAACCTAGGGCCAACGTCTAGTCAATTTTTACTTAAGGTTAGGGTTGTGAGTGTGACGGAGATGGTTTGTGGGCCAAGGAAGGGTGATGAAATTCCCACCTTATCTTGTTAATGGGTTTTGCCCTTAGAATTTTTTTGTGTACGTGTAAAGCAGTAGATAAGTAATCACTCAAAAAGCAGTAAATCAGCCAAGAGTGTTTCCTAATCTATATGTAATGCAAACGTACCTTGTCGCCAACACTCTTCAACAGAATTAAAAAAATTAAATAGACACGTGCCTAAGATGCAAGAGTCTACATTTTTTTTTATTTATCAACAAATGGGTTACTGTTAATTAGTTAGCAGTGTGCAGGTTTATCACAAAGAAAATTGTAACAGAGCAGTAAATCAGATTTGCAAATTGCAGCAACCTGTAGAAAACAGGGTGAGTAGTGAACTACTCAGGCCGCGGAACCGCGGCTTTTGCTGCGGAACCGCGGCTCTGTAGTAGGCCCTGTTGCTCTGCCTTCGAGGACAGAGGCACAGAGTTGCTATATGTCCTTGCTGCTGTTAGTTTTCCTGTTCTCTGAACCTGCAAACAGACAGAATAAACGAGTTAGTTTTGAGAAAATCGTGCCGTTCCTTCCTCGGCAACGGCGCCAAAATTTTGATTGAAAATGAGAAATTGAAAAGAAAAAGATTAAGAGTTAGAATTCTCAGTCTCAATGCTATCCGCTGCAGCAAGGGCCAAAGCGGGTCGATCCACAGGGAAGGATGCGATGCAAGCTTTTCGGACGATTTCTCTGTATCTTTCAAATAAGACAAAAGAGATTAGATTTGAAATATATATGATTGGAGAGATGCGGTTTTACTGATCTTCTACCACAACCCATAGTGCAAGTTAAGGATATTGAATATCATCTTGTAATACATGAAATCGATCCTAGGTTTATTAGAGAAGATGCAAGCAAGAGAAAAAGATCTTAGAATCTTACTAGTTCGCACTCCTAAAAATCCAACAAGTGTTCATCCTAACTTCTAAGTACAGTGTAAGAAAAGCTTTACCTTAAAGTTACGCTGTCAAAGTACTTAAGCATGAAGTGTGAAGAATTATTTAAAGGTGTAACCTAGATTAGAAAACTAGTCATCAATTTAATCTTCAAACAATCTGCATTAAACCTAGGATTTCTAAAAATTGTTATCAATCCATTCAATTCCTAACTGCTCTTGGGTTGTTTAAGAATTCAGCAAACCACACTTAAGAATTAGTTCATCATCTTTTTTTTTTTATATTTTCAATTTTTTTATTTTTTGTATTTTGTTTAATATGAAGAATTGCAAAAGAAAGGAAAACAAAACAAGAGAAAGATCGCAGAGAAAAACGAAATTAAAAGACAATAATTGAAATGGCAAAAAGGTAACCTTTATTCGAAAATATCTTCCAAATACAATGCTCCTTCTTCTCCACAATATGCTTAAAGCGAAATTACAATTGCAGAAATTTAAAGAGAAAGCTAAAGAAACCCTAATCTCCTCCTCTCTGGATGGCCCTCTCTGTTGCTCTGCAGGGGTATTTATAGGCGCTGGAGGAAGTAGAGTCCCGGTAAAACTCAGCTAAGAAAACAGGTATCCAGCCTGATCCACTCTGCCGTGGAAACGCGACTTGGGCCGCGTTTCCGCGGCCAAAGTCTTATCCCTGGCCACGCGCTTTCGCGCGTGGCCTCCTCTGGTCCGTCCATCTGAGACTATCCGTTTAGATCTGGCATCTCGACTCTTTAATTTGAAAGTTCGGGATAACTTGGGAAGCAAGTTACCCTAACTCCAAATCTCTTCCAAAACGAATTTCATCCTTGCACTCTATTTATCCTCACCCAGCAAGCATTTAGGGTTGAATAGAAGTCTATCCCTTCCCTCTTTTTAGTATTTGCCACATTTGCACTTTGTAATTGCAATTTTTACATTTGGTAATTGCACTTTTGTACTTGGGCTTGGACATTGGATTTTGGGCTTCATTTAAGCTTTTATTCTTTATTTAGATAAAGACTCAAGGCCTGCACACATTAAATAACAAAACATTAGTAATAGTGCATGATTATAGGAATAAATATGAAAATGTGATAGTAAATGTAATGACAATTATGCATTTTTTACTACTTATCACGTCCTCTGCACTTCCGGCCATATAAAACTTCGGACGGTGCCATAACAAATACAGATCTGATAACTGTTAATAAAGAATTATATTAGAAAAAGATAATTAAGATTCTGAATGGTCCGATTGGACTACCCGGTCTTTCTGAGAGTAATAAGATAAACTGAATACAAGAAGAGTCCCAAAACTTCTCTGTATACTTTAACAAAATTGTGATCTGAATCCCGTATCTTTGCCCGACACAATAATACTGGAATACCGTATAGCTGAACTATCTTTCTCTTATAATTATTTGCCAGAACTCCTATAAACTGACTCACTCTGAATAATAGATCATAATACTGTAGGTAAAAAAAATTCGATAAACTGATCGCAGATACGTAAATAAGAAATAACTGATAATAATAAGTTCTGAATACTGGGCGTCAATTACTCTGAGAAGCATAACTAAGAATTCATAATAACTGCCTTCTAAATGTTAACCCAATTGTAAATTAAATATCCAGCGAATACCCAAGTCCTACAATGTTGGCCAAATATGTTGCCGAGAAAATTATGACAAGCTTGTTCAGACCCATCAAGAAAGCCCAGTTCATTAAATCCACGAAAACAAGTCAGTTAGGGGAAATCTGGGGAACAAGGCTAGAGTGCTAAACACTGTTAGAACTAGCCACGAACGAAGCGAACTAGGTGGGGCCATTTCATAACACAACGTCAGGTGCCAAAAACTAGGGTGCGGTGGAGCTAACGCTCTGCGAGACTCACACTTGGTAGAGCTCAAGTGGTAAAGCCAGCGCGTAACACATCACTAAATGTTAAGCGCTAGGATGTAGCAAGGCCACTCCTAGTTGAGCTCGCATGGCTAGAACATGACTCTCGATTGGCGAGGCTAGCGGAGTTTGTGACTCATCAAATCCATGATAATTGCTAGGTATTGTTGCTTTGAGCTCAGTGAAGTCATTAGAAGAGATCATGATTGTTCTTAAAATACTACAAACAGAAGATATCATAGCTCTACCTAACAGAAGTTCTGAATCTGAAATTTGTTTCCTACAGACACTCTCTTTGTAGTAGTGTGGTATATCTGATTACCTACACAATGACTACCCTACTTTCTACACTAATTCACACTTTCTGTGCTAATCCCCATAGAATACCCGTTCTTGATAATATGATGCACTAGAATTGAGAAATGCTAGAATACAATGAGAACAATCACATCTGTCCTGTCGCTACCACACTAGTCCACCCATATCTTAAGTTGGCATAAAGGCTATGAAAATCAAAATAGTAAAAATAGAAGAAATAGGAATCAGCATGGAAAAGGGGAGGAGGACACGAAAAATCTATGATTCATGATGATAGTGCAATAAGAAGGATATGATATAGAAAACTTACTAACTGAAGGACATGATAAAATGGGGATAATGGTTGCGGTTGGTATCTTCAGGATTCCTGTCCAGATACTGAGCACCCCTTCCTATTCTTACTCCATTCGATATCTTGACTTCCCCTTTAGTCAAATTATATGTTTGTTTCCTTCTACCATCTGCTTTAAATCTTAGTCTCCTCTGTGCCTGACCGTATGCTTGTTGCTGAGGATGAAGTGAAGTTCCTCTGATAGTAGATCCTAGATTCTCTCCTAATGGTGGTACTGGATGCATTGACCGGTCAATGCAGTGTCCTCTGCCTTCTTGAACGGACAGTCACTCTTCAAGTGATCTCCAGACCAGCACACAAAACATAGCCCATAATCTTTTTGGCAGTTATGTTGTAAGTGCCCAGCTTCAGATAGTACCCGCATATCATCTGCTAAGGGCGAGGTTGAAGTGGTTACTTGGCTAGTGTGGTATCTAGGGGCATGTTTGAGTCTTCACCTTCTATCAACTGGGAGGGTCTCTTTGCCATCTTCATCTACATCTTATCGTGATTTTTCTTCTCTGGTTCCCGTTCTACTTCTTGAGTGATGGTGAAAACTTGAGAATACGTCTTGGGCTGCTGGGGTATAAGGAACATCTTGATTTTCATCTTCAGGCCTTGTTGAAATTTACTTGCTCAATTCTTCTCGTCAGCCACCATGAGCGGCGCAAATCGACTATGTCTTAGAAACTTTACAGTGTACTTGTCTACAATTCAATCCTCCTAATGCAGTCTGATAAATTATTTTTTCATCTCTTTTTGAGCTTTTACGGGGAAGAATCTCTTATAGAAATCCTTTGAGAACTGGTCTCCAGTGATGGGCTTCTCCAGTCTCACTTCTTCCACCAACCATTATGTTCTGGCCATATCTTTCAACTAAATGTTAGCCACTTCCACCTGGTTCTCGTCAGGGACCAGGGCTGCCTTCAGAAGATCTGTCGTGTTTACCAGCCACTGCTCTGCATCCAGGGGCTTCTACATACCCAAAAAAGATCGCCAACTGTAATCTCCTGAAATCTGACATGTTGCCTAGCTTCTGTTTTCGGGGTGCAACCAATAATCTTTGGTGCAAGATTTTCGTCTATTCCTATTAGTTTCCAACATACTCTGCAGAAATCACTTCAAATCAACACCTTCTACATTAGGGCCATCCTAAGAAGAACCAAAACCGTTATGATTTCCCCGTCTTTTCATGTCTGAGTTGGTCTAAGAAGAACGAGAAACTGAAGTATGAAAGCATGAGAGAACTTCAGAATTCAAGAAAAGGATTATCAAGAGAAAATAGATAACTCTGTACTTGTAGTTGGATTGTAAAACCAGAACTCATGCATTCCAGTTGTAAATTTCTTTACCATTAATTTACCGACTGGTTATATTGAGGATGTGAGAGCCTAGGCTCTGATACCACCCTATAACGCCCCGATCTTGCGGGTACAGAGACATTACTGCGATGTATATACGTAGGTCAAAAAAACCCTCACATATATATGCTAAGCATCAGTACAGGCAAGAATTAGAATACAGAAGCACGTGGTGCATTATACATTCTAACATATGAGTACAATTACAAAGTTATCACAGGATGTGACACAATAATTACAAGAATATTACATCACCGATATGATGCAAATGCGAGAATACAAAGAGATATACAGTAGTGAACTATACAAAAGGTGCTCACGAGATATAGAAGAAAAACTTGAGAGACGAGCAGGAGGTCTAGATATGCTAAGCATCAGTACAGGCAAGAATTAGAATACAGAAGCACGTGGTGCATTATACATTCTAACATATGAGTACAATTACAAAGTTATCACAGGATGTGACACAATAATTACAAGAATATTACATCACCGATATGACGCAAATGCGAGAATACAAAGAGATATACAGTAGTGAACTATACAAAAGGTGCTCACGAGATATAGAAGAAAAACTTGAGAGACGAGCAGGAGGTCTAGGAGGATGGGGCCTAAGAAAGTCTGCCGATGGTCCACGCTACCACAACGCATCTCTGATCAGCCACCGGGAGAATCCACAAGCTCCACGCTTCAAGATCTGGATATGAGGATCCAGGGGAGTCAGAACTCCCAACGAGTGGTGTGGTGAATGCCAAGTGGCGTACAGGAACAAGCACACGTATATCGATAAATTTGAATCATAACATGCTTTGAAAACTGTGTCGTGAGTACATGCATACTGGAGCAGGTAAAGAGATAGTAATTGATGTCAAGTAGGGAACATGCATGGTATAATATGATAAGAACATGAGGCCAGAGGAATAGAACACCAGCGGTAAAGCAGGATGAATACATATATAATATAATAATAATAATCATAAAACTAGAAATCCAGAGTAAAACCAGATGAAAGTAAATACGGCAAAACCAGCAGTACAAACCCAGTTATAGCTTCATGTGATAAGTACGTCGAAGGAATAATGCAAACAAGGAAACCCTCATCTATATACCATATATCCCACGTCATTGTAAACTAAGTTAATACAACCCGAATTGTAAAACATACAACAAATTATTAGTTGGCATCTTTTATTATTATTATTACTCATCCTACCCAAATGCTAAATATGTGGACTAGCGTCCCAACACACATATATCCACATTTAAGGAAATTAAGGTTGTTAATGGAAACCAACGGGGGTATCAACGAATAATGTTTATAGTGGGTCCCGTACATACCTGGGACCACGGCCCAGGATTATTCTATTACTGGAGGACGAAACCTACCTCGAGGCATTCAGGAGGGTCATTTAGGATATCCTTTTCAAGATGGTACCAATAAGGAGAGAGCCAGCGCTCCCCTCAGTCACCAGAGGCCCTCAGGTTGAACCGAAAGATTTAGTTGCACAACATACCTAATACCACTGTAAACACCAACATGTATTGATATCCATAAGTTTCCCCTGACCCGATATTAGTTGTCCCATTTTATGATTTAATAGATAATTATCAGATTACGGGAATGAGTAGGAACAAGTCAGGAGTAATCAGGAGTACATGTGTATCAGGAGTATGGTTTGTAGTGGAATATATCAGGATATAATCAAGATGTCAAGCCATTATTCTCGTTATCATAATAATTATAAGAGTCAAGTATATCATGCTGGATGTCAGGTGATAGCATTACAAGAGGGTGATATCAGGCAGGTGATAAGAGAGGGAAAATGTTAGCACATCAAGAATAAGCATGTTAAACGATAAAGGAAAACAATACCGATATAAGATCAGTACAAATATCAAAAAACCATGCAGTTTCAGAAAAAATAGTATAAGTAAGATTTCAAACTCTTCACAACCATTAATAGAAGAATAGATAAAATGGCGAGCAGGTAATAAGCAAGCAAGCAAACATCCAAGCAAAGTTAAGCAAGCTGGAGGCACGGACAGCTAACAGTGTTTAGTCACTAAAGCGCTTGGCGGAGTTACCGGGATGACTCGGCTTAAGATGCGAGTAGAAAATCTGATAGCATCCGCCTAGGCGAGTCTAGTGATACAACACTAGGCGCTAAACATGCCTATCAGGCGATGCTAAAAAATAGAACTAGTTGTTAATAAACCTCAGAGAGGTTAAACCCGAAGGCTGAGCAATATGAGAACGTAGCTAAACCATGCCCGAAGAGGTTACGCAATCAAGCTCGGCTCGCAGATACATAGTGTAGCTAGTAAAACCTAAATAGTTCAAGCAAAGCAGAAATATAGTAATCCGCACTTGACGAGGCTACGCAATTAAGCTTAGCTTGCAGCCACACGGCTTAGCTAGGCTCCCGCTAAAGCTAGAAAACCCAGAATTTAAAGCCCAAATGCTAAAGTGAAACCGCAGAGTGGTTAAGCCCCGAGACTAAATGACCACGAAGGGTCGGCCACGCATGATATAAAGCAAAAATAAAATACATCACAGGCTTAGTATATGTACAGAAAATAAACTACCCTAGTACAAATATTTGTCACAGGTATATACATGTACAATCCTAGGCACTCGGCCATATACAAATACAAAAGCATACCCAATACAAAATATGGATACAAACGCAAATACAGGGCAAAATATAAGTCAACCCGACGAAGCGGGGTAACCCAAAATGAGGCGAGGACACTCGCCTAAATTTTCAAAAAAGCTGCAAAGTCCTGGAGTCTCAAAACACGTGCACGTGCCACAATATATTAAAATATATATAAATATTTTTAGAAAGAGAAAGAGAAAGAGAATAAGAGATAAGAGAAGAGAGAGAAGTGAGAAGAGAAAGAAGAGAGAGAGAAAGAGAGTCTATAGAAAAGAGGCCTAGAGAGAGAAAGATCTAGAGAAAGAAAGAGAGATCTAGAGAGAGAAAGAGAAAGCTAGAAAAGGGACAGTAGAGAGAGATACAGTAGAAAGGGAGAGAGGGATAGTAGAGAGAGATATAGTAGAAAGGGAGAGAGGGACAGTAGAGAGAGATGCGGGTCAGAGAGAGTAAGAGAACACGAGGGAGAAAGAGAGATGAACACGAGGAAGAAGCTAGACGCAGAGGTGGAGGACGCGGGGTTGATGCAGGGATAGATGCGAAAGTGGAGATGTGGGCGCGGGGTAGTCTGAATGCGGAGTTGGTGGTGCGAACGCAGGGTTGGAGAACGCGACGGTGGAGGTCGCTAGACGCAGAGGTGGGCACGCACGGGGATGACTGCAGACATGGAGGTAGAGGGAGACGCGGGCGTGGGCGTTAATGGACACAGGCGTACGCGCTACTAGACGCGAGGGTGGTTCTAGGTGGTGGTTGGAGAAAAAGAGAAATAGAAATGGAGATAAAGATAGGGAGGAGAGATATGGAAATAGGAAGAGAGTAGGGGAAAGGGGAGGAAAGCGAGGCGCATGGGGCCACGCTTGCGCGACCGTGGTTGGTGGCGCCCAGCGGCGGTCACCAGAGAGGGAGATGGAGGAGGAGATGAAAAAGAAAAAGAAGAAAAAGAAGAAAATAGAGAGAGGGAGGAAAAATATGGGAGAGGGGGGCTTGGCCTGAGAGGAACCAACCGGGGTGGTGCACCGGTGGGCAGGGCATCACGGGTCTGATGGAGGAGGAGAAGAAAAAGAGAAAGAAGAAGAAGAGAGGAGAGAGAAATGAAAGGAAAGGAAAAAAAGAATAGATAAAAAGAAGGAGAAAGGGAGAAGTGAGTAAGGGATGTGTATTAAATGGAGGGGAGTGGGCCGGTTGGTGGAGTTGGGGGGAAAGAAAAGAAAAAGAAAGAAAGAAAGAAAGAAATGAAAGATTCCCTAAAATAATAATATTTAAATAATGCCAGGAAATATTGACTATTCCGAAAAAATCCCCCAAAATACTCAGAAGTAGAAACATCATCATGAGGAATAATATGAAATTGGTTTTTAAAAATAAAAACTTATTTTCAAATTAAAAATTCTGAAATCTTCCCGCGATACTGGACGACACCAAATCCGGCTGAACTTAGATAAATTCAGAAAATTCTTCAAAAATACGTTAAGGTAGAAAATATGATTATAAAATAATTTGAAAGTAGATATTAGAAATTTAATTCTATTTATAAATTAAAAATCAGAGAATTGGTCTGCGGTACTGGTCGATACCGGTTTTGAAGATTTGCAATTTAATTCGGAAAATTTCAGAAAATCATGAAAAAATTTAAAATATTGGAAAATAATGTTTAAAAGTGAAATCGATCAAATCTGACTATTGAAAAGATCAAATCGAGTAATACACTAGGATCGGGTCCCCGGTTCAGATTAGGGCTAACTCCGAGTCCACAAATCCGGATCCAATATAAAGGATCTGATAAATATTCACAAAACAAAAAAATATAGAAAGTAAATCAAAAATACGATTAAGAATCTAAATACGTAACTAAATATGTATTCCAAGAATGGAGTGTTACACATCATGTGATAACTTTGTAATTGTACTCATATGTTGGAATGTATGAGTACATTCCAATATATAAGTACAGATACGTCCATACTCTGATTCTTACCTGTACTAATATTTAGCGCATATACGTGAGGGTTTTTTGACCTACATATATACGTCGCAGTAATGTCTCCGTACCCGCGGGACTGGGGCGTTACAGCCCATAGGCGGGCTCCAGTTGACATATCCGAGTGGGAAAAATCCCATCAGCGGGACGTGCAAGCTTTGGGATCCTAACGGAGAACATTCCTGTTAGCCGGGAGAAGGAGGATGCCAACACAAGCATGCAACATAATATCTTAAATCAATTGTTATATTTAACACAATAAATGTATTGAAAGTTAATATAAGTCTAACATAGTGGATTAACAAAATTATGTATACTTAGCTTTAAAATCGCACGAAACTAAAACATGTAATATTCTTAGTTAATATAAGTGTATTTTTATTTTTTTAAGTATTTATTTTGCTTTACTGATTATTTTATTTATTATTATTAATTAACTTGATTTATAATTATTATTATTAAATGTACAAATTATTTTGAGAAGTTAATGGTAATTTGGCTTTATATATTATTACCATTATTTCCTATCAATATTTTTAATTACTTCTTACTATTATTTTATTTCTATTATTATTCTTATTATCAATTGTTATTAGTATTAGTAATTATTACTAATATTATTTTAATATAATTTGATTCTTATTCTTATTATTAATTATTATCATTATTACTATTACTATTATTAATATTAATTATCATTATTAGTATTATTAATTTTTGTTATGATTAATTAATATTATTAGTAGTGTTAGTATTATTTTATTTATTTTGATATTAGTATTAATCTTAGTAGTAGTGGTAGTTGTTAATTATCTTTACTATTTTTATTGTTACTATTAATTATCATTATTAGTATTGTTAATTTTATTATTATTAGTGTTATTATTATTGATATATTTTTGTTATTGTTATTATTATTATGATTATGATTAATCACTATTATTAATACTATTATTATTATGATTATTATTATTGTTATTATTTTATTACTAATTTTATTGTTCTCCTTGCTTATTCCTTATTCCTTAATCCTATTACCCATATACCCATTACCCATACCCATGATCCAAACCCATTATCTAATAATCCTATCCTATACCCATTATCTATCCAGCCCATTATCCTATAACCCGAACCTAATGCCCATATCACTTCCTATTTAATCATAGCCTAATCCTAACCCTAACCCTAATCACTCAATCATTTTCATCATAATCTTCTCCCTTCTTTCCCGCACCTAGCCGCTACCACCGTGCACACTCACCCACCTCTGATCTGCGGCCCAACACCCTCAGCAGCAGCACCACCCCCATGGCTGCCGCCCGATCTTCCCATGGACGTGCCCGCTCTCTCCAGCGTGAGCACGCAGCTCTGACATCTCTCTCTCGCTGCCATGACAGCCCTTCAATAGGCCAAGCTTCTCCTGCGGCCTCTTCCTCTCACTCCGGCGAGCCGCGACACCATCAACGACCTCCCCAGAGCCATCCTCCTCCGGCATCTCCGGTATCCATCGATAACACCGCCGCCATGCCAGCACGCTCCGCCTACCTCCTCTCCTCCATTGCCGTGAGTTCTATCCCTTCCCTCCCCTTTTCTATTTCTCTCTGTTATACATGTGTTTAAGTTTATTTGTATATATGTATGTATTGTGTATTGTTATGTATTTATATGTTTATGTGTGTATGTTAAAGGATTCATGTGTGTATGTATGTATGTATATAACGTGTTGTGTGTGCTATGTTAATGCGTGAGTGTGTGTTGTGTGTGGGTATGTGTACGCTTGTGTGGGTATGTATATATATAATGTGTATGCATGTGTATACTCGTATATATGTATGTATGTGGGTGTACACGTGTGTGTGTTTGCACATGCGACATGCATGTGTGGTTACGTGTGTGAATATGTTATGTGTGTGTGTGTGTTAATTCCCCTCCCTTTCTGTGTATGGTTGCATATTACAATGATTACATACTCGTTCGTGCAATTCAAAATCGGTAACAGGAGATTTAGATTTGTGACCGTTATGGACCTGATACACTGGCGATTCAAAAACCGATAAACTAGATAATTCAAAAACTCATACCGGTTCATGCAGTGAAGACTAGACAGCGATTCAGATTTAAAATCGCGTTATTTCATGTGAGTGTTTGCTTGCTGCGTTGTTTTTCATTTACCGTTGTCATTGAGTTTTTTTTTTTGGTTCGTTTATTTTAATTATGCAAGTTAAATTACCATTTCATGTAATACTAGTGAGTTCATACTTTATTAGTTTATTTAATTGATATGATTATTTCATGTGAGAGTATATCTGATTCCAGCATTATTCTATTGTTTATATAATTTCGTTCGGGAGTATTTCAATTATTTTAAATAGTGTCTGGTAATGGTTCTAGGATATAGCTAGTATAAGACTTTATGCTAAATTGGAACTTACATGATAATTAGCTGTCGATTGATTGATGTGTTCAGAGTTTATAATAGTTGTCAGAGATCTATACCAGTTACTATTTTAGTTATACCATGGTGATAGTGACTCTATATCTTCAGTCTTCAGATGTCAGATATTAGTTTTCAGTTATTCAGTTATCAGCTTTTATTGACATCATTCAGTTGTTGGAGATATCTGGCCACTAATTCATTTTAATAATAACTTATATCTTTATTTGTTAATAAAAGACATCATAACCCGGGGAACAGGAGTAATTGCATGATAATGCATGTCGTGTAGTTTGGATGGACTAGTTATGCTATACCAAGATTAGATTCCACTATAGGGAACCAAGATAGTATTGGCTACCTAGTTAATCAGTTCTCAGTTATTAGGTCTATGCCCAGACTACGGTGCCACACCAATTATTCTTTTGTGTGGGACTGTGGTCTTCATTTATTAGGCCTTACGATCCGTCCTGGTTAAGTGCCAGGAATGTTAGACCATGGTACCGAGCATGAGCGGTACCCTTCTAAAACACATGCACCACATTGGCAAACAATCACAATAACAATAACCTTGTTTGATATGTGGGAAAACAACTGTGGTATAGAACACAACTAAGTACTATATTGTTAGGTTAATAATAACCGACCATATTAGAGATATATGATAGATTACACCTCTTTGACGTCAGTTATTTTCTTTTACTGTGATATGAATTATATTTCGTTCATAACTTTGTTCATGATATTGTTTATTCAGTTATCTTCTATTTACAGTTTTAGTTATGTTATTATTGTATACACACTGTTTATATGCACGAGCACCTTCCCGTCTTTTTATATACTCATTGGGTTGCTTTCTGATGACCCTAAATTTGTACGTCCAGATATTGGATATTTTATTTCATTGATTAGGTGTTGAGCTCATACGCTTTTCGCGGAGTCTGGAGTTTTCCTCTGTCGATTATCGGTATTCTTATCTCTTTTGCATTCTTATTATTTCCTTATTCTTATCTCTTTTGCATTCCTCTCCCGTATTCATTGTTATCATGTGTGGATATCTATATGTGTTATTGCAGTAATCGTGATTTATTATAGTTTATTTTTATAACTTGTTCGAGTGCGTATACGTGAGGTATTTTCCTTACGTATATGCGTCTGTAATATCCCTACTTAGTAAAACTATATTTTTATTTTTCGGAATATTTATTTTACCATACTTAATATTTTATTAATATTATTAATTTAATTTATGACATCTTCTTTTTCTGATTATTATTAATATTAATATTCAAATTATTTTTTTAGATATTAAATAATAAGTTAGCTTTATGTATTATTACTATTATTATTTAATAATGTCATTAATTACTATTACTATTATTATTAATTGATGTGTAGTAGTTGTTATTGTTATTATTATTTCATTATGATTATTATTTATTTTTATTATTATTAGTGTTATTATTATTATTGTTAATTATCATTATTAGTATTATTAGTTTTGTTATTGTTAATTATAATTATTATTATTGATATATTATTGTTGTTATTATTATTATGGTTATGGCTAATTACTTTTATTAATACTATTATTATTGTTATTATTGTTATTATTCTTAATTATTATTATTAATGTTATTGCTAATATTATTATTGTTATGTTAATTATTATTATTGTTATTATTATTATTATTACTGTTATGTTGTTAATACTATTGTTGTTATTATTGCTTAATTAATATGATTATCATTATTATTAGTAGTATTAGTATTTTTCTATTTTATTTCTCTAGTCCAAGGCCATCTTATATTTCATTTTCTTATTTTTCATTTCATCCTAGTTTGACCCATCACCCATACCCATTAATATTATCCATAACACAACCCACTACCCCTTATCTAAACCCAAACCCGCAAACCTTATAACTCCTTCTATACAAACCTAATTTAATCCATAAACCCTAAGACTAACCTTAATCTATATCTCCTTTTTCTCCTCTCCCCTATATAACCACGTCCTATCTTTGGCTCCACCATTCAAACCACCAGGTCCCAACCTACTTCCTCCTCGCCAGCATCACCCGTGAGACCCTATGAGATCCCCTCCTTTACCACCGTGCACAGCAAACCAACACCTCCCCTTGCATCCTCATGGCCGTCTCCCATGGTTGCACACCCACCTTGCACTCCTCCCTTGCCGCACTCCACCACCTTGTCGGAGCTCCGCGAGCACACCCTCTCAGCCTCCTGGCTGCCCATGGCAGCCCTGCACATCAACAACACTAAAACAGACCCCCACCTCCTTGTGCAGCCAGGCCACTGCCCTCCTTCCTTGGCCGAGCCTTCCCAACTCTCCAACAGCCATGACCGCAAGCCTCCCCTCATTACCACAAGAGCCTTCCTCTTGGCCAATCTCCGACGAGCTCTGTAAGACCCTTTGGCAGCTCGATCCTCTCCGCGAGCACTCTGGCGAGCCATTGCCATCATCCGCGAGCTCTACTGTCGCCGGAAATTACCGCGAGCCTTCCCGTGGCCGGCTTCTTTCCCATGGCTGTGAGTAATTCTTTCTCTCCCTCTCTATAAATATATAATATGTATGTGCGTTGCTTGTGTAAGTGTGATGATAATGTGTGTATTGGGTATATTGTAATTGTGGGGGTGTGTTTATATTTAAATGTATATATGTATGTATACATGTTATGATGTGTGTTTGTGTGAGTGTGTGTGTGTGTGGGAATGCGTATGCATGTGTGGGGATGTATATATAATGTGTATGTTTGTGTATACTCGTATATATGTATGTATGTGGGTGTACACGTGTATGTATACATGTGTGGTGTGCGTGTATGGGTACATGTGTGAGTGTGTTATGTGTGTGTGTTAATTCTCCTCCCTCTTTGTGTGTTTGGTTGCGTGTTCAGTGATTACAGACTCATTCGTGCGATCCAAACTCAGTAACATGAGATTCAGATTTGTGCCGTTGTGGACTCGATACACCGGGCAATTTAAAGACTGACTCACGAGCCAACTCGGAGATTCGTATGGTTCGTGCAGTAAAGATTAGATGGTGATTCGGGCCTGAAATCACGTTATTTAATGTGTGTGCTTCTTTGTACTATTCGGACTTATTATTATTTGTGAGTGTTAGTTTTTGTCTTATTTTCTTATTTATTATTGTCAATAGGTATTTGTATTTTACTTATTTCATTTCATGTGAATGTTTGATTTATTTCTCTAGTATGATTACCCCTATCATTTCATGTGATATCAGTGAGTGCTCACCTTATTTATTTAGTTGATATGAGCATTTATCCGTGTCATTTCATGTGTTGTTTACCACTTTTGACTTTGGACTTGATCTTGTAATTGACCCAGTTGTGATTAGTGACTCTATATCTCCAGTATTCTCTATCTGATGTCAGTTAATAGCTATTCAGTTGTCAGATAGTAGTTATTAGTTATTCAGTTATCAGCTATTATTGAGATCATTAGTTGTTGGAGATATCCAGTCACTATTTTCATTTTAATAATAATTCATATCATTGCTTGTTAATAAAAGACACCATAACCCGGGGGACAGGGGTAATTGCCTGATGATACATGTCATGTATTTTGGAAGGAATAGGTATGATATACCAAGTTTAGGTTCCTCCATAGGGAATCAAGGTAGTACTGGCTACCTAGTTATTCAGTTATTCAGTTCTCAGTTATTAGGGATATACCCGGATTACGGTGCAACACCAGTTATTCTTTTGTGTGGGGTTATGGTCTTCAATTATTTGTGTTGGCCCAAAGGCCTTCCACCCTAGTTTTGATGATGATTAACTCTTGTAGTTATGTTTACTAATAATCTTGTGTTGTTTAAGTTTCAGATCATTAACCAAGATATTAGTTGGTGATTAGCTTCAACAAAGGTGTTTAGAAGCTTTTCATGGTGATTCCAGGGCCAAAGCATCAGATCATACCTTGCCTAGCTCATGGATCACGGTGTTTGTGGATCGAGTCGCCTTGAAGATGAAGATCGTCAAGAAGACTTAGGTATCCATAGTTTAGAGTGTGTTTTAGATCCATTTGTAAAGCTTAGTATAGTTGATATGCTCAAGTGCACAACACACACGTTTTCATGTTTTAGAATTGGTTTTCATGATAGATTGATCAAAACAAGTTTACATGATTTTTATGTATATTAGATGTGTTCAATATACATACATGCTTCATATCTTAAACAAACTTATTTTGATATATCTATTCATGAGTTTTTAGGAATATTCAGATTTCCTATTGTGTAAAATCAAGTTTGATAAAAATACAAGTTTTGGTTTTTGGTAAAAATGATAAAACACAAAAATAGTTCATATTGATTGATATTTGAGCTAAACTTTTTATCACATGTTTATATATCAATGCAAAATGATAAAACTATTTTTGGGTATTTTTACAAGTGTTAAAAGATTTTTAGAAAAATATTTTACAGTGTTTTCTGACCCAGTTTTCTGTTCCAGGCTTCAACCGGTCGACTAGTCTTCTGACCAAGTCGACTTGGGATGAAGTCGGTCGACCAGGCCGGTCGACCGACGTGCACAGATCTGTGCACGTTTGGCAGCTCTGGGACGGTCGACCCGGGCGTCGTCGACCGGGTCTGAGAGCAGTGCTCTCTGTTTGTTTGGGTCGACCGTGCCGGTCGACCGTGGTTGCCCAACGGTCACAATTCTGACCGTTGGCGGTCAACCGGGCCGGTCGACCGTTAGCCTGTCAGGCTGCCAGCTCAGCCTAACGGCTAGTTTTCTGATGGGCCTATATAAACCCCATTTCTTTGGGATTTTGGCCAAGGTTTTTAAAGACAAAATTTTCCAGACTTTCTCTACTGTTTTAAAAAGAGTTTTAAAAAGAGTTTTGTACCAAGAGATTTATCTTTGTGTTGTTTTGGGTTTTTGGAAAATCAAAGAAAACTAGGTTTTTGGGATATTGTATTGGTTTTCATTTTCTATCATCTACAAGTGATTTTCCAAGTAGTTTTTCTTTGTTGCTTGTTTCCAAAAACACATTGTTTCCACACTTGAGCTATCACCTATCCTATTCTATTAGGATCATTTGTTTTGTGGAAAAGAGAAAAGAGAGAAAAGAGAAATGTTTGAGGTTAAGCCTCTAAGTTGTAAACCCTCCTTATTTGTGTATCCCTCTTTGGTAGAGGTTGATCGGAGTGGTATTAGTGTTTGGATCCCTCTTCAGTAGAGGTGATTGTGATTGTATTGGCTACGGGCCATATCCCTCTTCGGTAGAGGTGGAATGTGGTTGTATTGCCTCGGTGGCATTGAGAGAGGAGTTCGGTACTCCTATAGTGGATTGGAAATCCTACACGGTGGTGTAGGCGGGGATGTAGAGCTTGGGGCTCGAACCTCGAAACATATTCTTGTGTTTGCGTTTGATCCAATATCTCTCAACTCTCTCTCTTTATATTGTGCAAAGCATCATTTATAACATCATATCATATTTGCTTGTGTTGAGCATAATTCATATTGCCATATCATATCTATTTGCTTGTGTTGCCTTGCATCTTTTATATTGTTCATCCTTATATGCTTGCTTGTTTGTGTTGTGCCTCACTTATACTTAACCACAAGAGCTTCACATAGCACCTCACCCTTCAAGGGGAATCAAGAGGAGTTAGTCCAGAGCCCTTCACGGGGAATTCGGCTACACTTGTATGTTGTATTAAGTGTATTGCAATAATTTGCATTAGCTTCCGCATTTAGCGCATTTAGTTCATTAGATTAGCACTTACACCTATTCACCCCCCCTCTAGGTGTTTTTCATTGATATCAGAGCTAGTGCTCCTGATACTTAGGCTTAACATCCTAGGAGTGAGATCCATTTGGTTGCTAATCTATTTGTTTGCATTTGCTTGTTTGCACACTCATATATTTTACCATGGACTTCATGACCCACCTAGTTTTGACCCTTCCAACATTGTTGTTTGGAAGATTAGAATGACTGTTTATTTACAAATCCTAGGACATAAAGTTTACCTTGCCATTACCAAGGAATCCTTCCTTAGTGATAGCAAGCATATAGGGCCCAATGCACAAGCCCTTGAGGCCATTAGAAGCACACTTCCTAAAGATTATCTTATGCGTGTTTCTAACATTGATTCCCCCTTTGCAGTGTGGAATATCTTGACAACCACCACCACTTCCAAGCTTCAATTGCCAATCCAACCGGAGGAAGAATCTAGTGGAGATGAATCCGAGCCGCAACAATGCTCTACGGTCCAAGGGAATGACTCCCTTGAGGTACACTCGGATACTCAACTAGATAGTGCTAGCTCTTCATTTGATGATCATGATTATATGGATGCCAATGCTTTGAATGAAGAGTTATCTATTGTTTGTGAAAAATTATTTGAAAAATATAAATTTTGAAAAAGAAAAGTCTAGGAATTCAAAAGAAAATAAGAGTTTGCATGCTAGACTTAACAATGTTTTGCATGAGAAGGATGAGATTGCTAATGAAAGGGACTCATTAAAATCTCAACTTAATCTTGCTTTAAATGAAAATAAAATTTAAAAAATAAAAATGATTGTGATGATTTTTTAAAGAAAAATGAGTTTTTATCCTCAAAATTAGATTTTGTTTTTAAATAGTAATGATTCTTTGGAAAGAGAAATAGATTTTATTACAAAAGAATTAGATATTTGTGTAAAGAAAAATAATTCTTTGAAAAATGATTTAGATTCTCATGTTTGCCATGCTAGGATAGTTTCACCTAGATCACCTATTGCATGTGCTACCTCTTCTTTAATTAACAATGATATATCCATGCTTAAGAAGAGTGTAGATTGTTTGGGCTCCACTTTGAGCCAATGTGTTGTGGGCCATACACGTTTGGAATCTTTGTTTCGAAAGAAACAAGTTCCATCCATTATTCATGCACACCCTCCACGGCATACACATGCTCCTCACGGACACCATCACACCATGTATGCTCATGTGTACACTTGTACACATTGTGGACGTAAGGGCCACCTTGCTAAATTTTGCTATGATAGATTACATGTTTCAAATTTAGCAAAGAATTTTGTTTGGGTTAGAGAAGGTACTAACCCCCATGGACCCAATAAGATATGGGTACCAAAGACCACCCCTCGTGTTTTTGATGTAGGTGTGGGCTCTCACATGACGTGAGAGTTGCCGTACCTTGGAGTGGATGCGTTCCGAGCTTCATGGAAATCTATTGGATGCATCACTTTCAAGGGAAGATTTGGTGGAGATGACCACCACGTTTTGGAGACAAGAAGAGTTGCTTCTTCGGTTTTGGTGACAATCCTTTACTCCCATTTTATTTACATGCTTTCCATGTTTATCATTATTAGCATGTTTTGATGTTTTATAGCATGTTTCATTAGTATGTAAATACCATGTTTATCAGATCTTGACATACATGTATAGTATTTGAGACACACATGCTTATATGAACCTATACTTAGTGTTCTCACTTTTGTTTAAGCTATAATGTACATCATGAATCTAATACATGTGAATTTACATAGTAATCATGTTTTAGTTTTATCATGATGATCTTATATTTGTTTTTAATGCTTCATGTTTTTGAATATATGTTTAGATGTTAGTTTTCATTAAAACTAGAAGATTTATACTTGTACATATAGTTGGCCACAAATAAATCTATATGTATTTGAGCTTGAATGCTTATTTGAACCCATTAGATGTGCAAGTATATCTAGTTTTGATGATTCATACATTTTAGACTTGTATTCATATTTTTGGATTTGTTTTATGTGTATGAGTTTTTTTTTTTCATTTCATGTATATGTCTATTTTGCCAAACTTTAAGATATACATGTATACCCTTGAGTCATTTGCCTTTCATGCAAATCTATATATATGGACTCAATTGTTTTAGGGATATGTATGTATACTTATTGAGTTGACAATTCATACATATAACTTGAAATGAAATTTGTTTTTTGGTGAGATTTAGTTTTTCTTGATTTTGTATTTATATTTACTTCATGTATATGTCTATCTTGTCCAAACTATTAGATATACATGTTTATCCTTTTGAGCCACGTGCCTTCGTGCATATATAATTTGTGGACTCTTTATGTTTTGGATATGTATGTATACTTTAGTTTGTATTAGACATACATATACCTTGAAGATTAAATAAGTTTTAATGATTTTCATGTTTTTCTTGTTTAAAGGAATATTGAGCTAAATTGGATATTTTCATGATCATGTTCTTCACATTGTATTTGTACACTCACATTTCTTATTTACTTATGTGTTTTGTTTTCATGAGTTATATTTATGCTTAATTGGCTTAGAGTGTTGATTATCATGTGGATTTCATGTTTCATGAAAAATAATTTGTTTTTATTCCTTGCTTGAAGGATTTCGTACTAGTTTAAAGATTTTCCATTTAACTAGTTATGGTATTCTTCATTTTGGTAGAGTTTTTTCAAACAAAGCTTACTTTCAAATCTATTTTTGAAAACCCCTACCCTTTATGGGAGGTTGGATGGGAGTCCATGCCTTGTATGTTTATATTGAAAATCATTTTAAACTTGTGCATGAGATGGGTGGATTAGTTATATGAGTTATACCATGCTTTTATTATTATGTCAATTGGTATCATTGAACTCTTTCAATTGGTATCAATCTTGATTCTTTTGTATACTCATATGTGTTTGTTTATGTATACTTTCAATGGTATCAATTTCTATTGGTATCTAATTTTCATACATATATGTTTTATTTGTGCTCAAGATATAAATTTTCACAAATTTTGTTTATGCTAGAGCTTGAGCTTCAACTTTATTTCAATTGATTTAGTTTTCAATTGGTATTTTATTTCAAACCTAAGCATAGTTTTTGTTGGTATTTCATAAAGGGGAGAAAATTCGATTTTCATATTTCAATTGGTAATTAGTTTTCCACTCCCGTGCTTTATGATAGAAAATAGTCATTTCAATTGTTTATATAACTTAAAAAGAAAATACTATCTTTTGATATCAAGATGTCTTGTGTTTTAAATTGGTATCTAAAAATTTTGTTTAAAGTAAAATAAAATGTTTTGATCTATATTTCCTATATGCAAGGAGTGCTTAACATCTCTTCTATATATAGATTCATGTTAAGTATTTGTGTATTGAAGAGCTTAACATCTCTTCTTTATGTGGTACACGTGTGTAGGGGGAGCTTCACATCTCCTCTTATGCATTACATAATGTGTGTTATGTGAATTAGGGCTTAACATCCCTTCTTCATGTAATGCATATGTGTAGGGAAGCTAACTTAGCGTCTTCCTCTTCATGAATGTATATAGCATATAACATTTATTGATCTTTGTTTACTTTTCTATTGGTATCAAGATGCTTCATTGACATATGTTTCTATTGATATCATGTTGATTATAGTCACCCCTTATTGACCTTGTATTTGTTTTTAGACAAAAAGGGGAGAACATTGTTTGTATTGTTTTGATTGACAAAAGGGGGGAGAAAGATTTTTACCCCTCATTTTATTGTTTTGATTGTTTACCCCTTTGTTGATGATTGACAAAAAGGGGAGAATTATTTGAGAGTTTAACATGCATATATAAACCAAAATCTTTTTAATATGCATGATTGGTACAAGTTTTATATATGCATACTTATGTTTTTGCATATATTGAGTTTTATTGGTATCTAGAGCATCTAGTGTTTTTGTCAATGTTTTATTAATTTAATTGGTATCTAGAGCTTTTAGAATATGTTTATGTGTTTTATGCATGTTGATGCATACATGTTTATGTACATTCATTGCATATCTTTTGTTTATTTGTTTATGCATGAGTTAAGGGGAGCTTCTTTGAAGCTTAACTTTATCCATGCATATATAACTCCATGAGTTTTGTCATCATCAAAAAGGGGAGATTGTTGGCCCAAAGGCCTTCCACCCTAGTTTTGATGATGATTAACTCATGTAGTTATGTTTACTAATAATCTTGTGTTGTTTAAATTTCAGATCATTAACCAAGAATTAGTTGGTGATTAGCTTCAACAAAGATGTTTAGAAGCTTTTCATGGTGATTCCAGGGCCAAAGCATCAAGATCATACCTTGCCTAGCTCATGGATCACGGTGTTTGTGGATCGAGTCGCCTTGAAGATGAAGATCGTCAGAAGACTTAGGTATCCATAGTTTAGAGTTTGTTTTAGATCCATTTGTAAAGCTTAGTATAGTTGATATGCTCAAGTGCACAACACACACGTTTTCATGTTTTGGAATTGGTTTTCATGATAGATTGATCAAAACAAGTTTACATGGTTTTTATGTATATTAGATGTGTTCAATATACATACATGCTTCATATCTTAAACAAACTTATTTTGATATGTCTATTCATGAGTTTTAGGAATATTCAAATTTCCTATTGTGTAAATCAAGTTTGATAAAAATACAAGTTTTGGTTTTTGGTAAAAATGATAAAACACAAAATAGTTCATATTGATTGATATTTGAGCTAAACTTTTTATCACATGTTTATATATCAATGCAAAATGATAAAACTATTTTTGGGTATTTTTACAAGTGTTAAAAGATTTTTAGAAAAATATTTTACAGTGTTTTCTGACCCAGTTTTCTGTTCCAGGCTTCAACCAGTCGACTAGTCTTCTGACCAAGTCGACTTGGGATGAAGTCGGTCGACCGGGCCGGTCGACTGACGTGCACAGATCTGTGCACGTTTGGCAGCTCTGGGACGGTCGACCCGGGCGGTCGACCGTGTCTGAGAGCAGTGCTCTCTGTTTGTTTGGGTCGACCGTGCCGGTCGACCGTGGTTGCCCAACGGTTACAATTCTGACCGTTGGCGGTCGACCGGGCCGGTCGACCGTTAGCCTGTCAGGCTGCCAGCTCAGCCTAACGGCTAGTTTTCTAATGGGCCTATATAAACCCCATTTCTTTGGGATTTTGGCCAAGGTTTTTAAAGACAAAATTTTCAGACTTTCTCTACTGTTTTAAAAAGAGTTTTAAAAAGAGTTTTGTGCCAAAGAGATTTATCTTTGTGTTGTTTTGGGTTTTTAGAAAATCAAAGAAACTAGATTTTTGGGATATTGTATTGGTTTTCATTTTCTATCATCTATAAGTGATTTCCCAAGTAGTTTTTCTTTGTTGCTTGTTTCCAAAATACCTTGTTTCCACACTTGAGCTATCACCTATCCTATTCTATTGGGATCATTTGTTTTGTGGAAAAAGAGAAAGAGAGAAAAGAGAAGTGTTTGAGGTTAAGCCTCTAAGTTGTAAACCCTCCTTATTTGTGTATCCCTCTTTGGTAGAGGTTGATCGGAGTGGTATTGGTGTTTGGATCCCTCTTCGGTAGAGGTGATTGTGATTGTATTGGCTACGGGCCTTATCCCTCTTTGGTAGAGGTAGATTGTGGTTGTATTGCCTCGGTGGCATTGAGAGAGGAGTTCGGTACTCCTATAGTGGATTGGAAATCCTACACGGTGGTGTAGCGGGGATATAGAGCTAGGGGCTCGAACCTCGAAACATATTCTTGTGTTTGCGTTTGATCCAATATCTCTCAACTCTCTCTTTATATTATGCAAAGCATCATTCATAACATCATATTATATTTGCTTGTGTTGAGCATAATTCATATTGCCATATCATATCTATTTGCTTGTGTTACCTTGCATCTTTTATATTGTTCATCCTTATATGCTTGGTTGTTTGTGTGTGCCTCACTTATACTTAACCACAAGAGCTTCACATAGCACCTCAACCCATTCAAGGGGAATCAAGAGGAGTTAGTCCAAGCCCTTCACGGGGAATTCGGCTACACTTGTGCGTTGCATTAAGTGTGTTGCAATAATTTGCATTATCTTCCGCATTTAGCGCATTAGTTCATTAGATTAGCACTTACACCTATTCACCCCCCCTCTAGTGTTTTTCAATTTGGGCCTTGCAGACCGTTCTGGTTCAACGCCTGGAGTGTTGGATCGTGGTACCGGGTATGCACGGTACCCTTTCAAAACACATGTACTGCATTGGCAGGCAGTTACAATAACGATAACCTTATTTGCTTGTGGAAAAATGGTTGTGGTATGTGACACAACTAAGTACTACATTACTTACGTTAATAATAACCAAGCAGACTAGTAACATATGCTAGATTATACATCTTGACATCAGTTATTTGTTTTATCAGTGGTATTCTTTTACCTACAGACTTGTCCATGTTATTATTCAGTTTTCTTTTATTTACAGTTTATCATATTATTATTATGTACACACTGTTTATATGCACGAGCACCTTTCCCTTTTCTTACACACTCATTGGGTCGCTTTCTGATGACCTTGGATTTGCACGTCTAAATTGGATACTTTCTTCTATTGATCAAGTGTTCATTGAGATCGTACGCTTCGTAAGGACCCAGAGTTTCTCTCTACCTATTCTGGTATTCCTTCTTCTTCTTTATTCATATTGTTTCCTGATTCTATGTATATCATTATCAGTTGCCATTCCATCTCTTTGTTTATTTATTATCATGTGTGGATACTTATATGTGATATTGCAGTAGTTATGAGTTATTGTACTTTAGATTTATAACTTGTTCTGGGTTACTTAAGGCTTAACACGATACGCGAGGTATTTTTCTTATGTATATGCATCGTCGACTCTCATCACATCTCTGCTCCAACATATTTTGGGAAGCGAGGCATGATAGTGTCGCCGACTCGCGTTGCGTCTTCACTCCAGCATATTTTTGGAAGCGAGACATGACATGATTTTCTTGGTATCAGAGCCTAGGTTTTCAACTTGCGATCTTAACTTTTGACTTTTGATTTTCGTAAGAAAGACCTAATTCTTACTGATAACTCAAAACAAGTTATATATACAGTGCAATTCATATATTATTCACAAGATGATATCAGTCCACTTGGAAATTGATCGTCCTCCCTTTGGGAACCCATCTCTTCAATCTTTTGATATCCTTGATTTTTACTCTTCTTTTAGAGTGATCTGAAACTCCATCTTGATTTTCATTCTCTTTCCTGATTTTATTTCCCTGGTTTTGTCTCTTGGAACTGGTTACTCCATGCCGAAGCCGATAGCAGAACTCAGAGAAGTGCAGCGGATGCGTGGTGGATTCATGATATGCTGAGAAGTGACATGGAAGCTTGATGTCTTCTTATTTGATTTTGATTTCTTTTATTATTTCTTGCTTTATTGAAATTTCGGGGACGAAATTTTTGTAAAGTGGCTAGAATGTAATATCCCTAGCTAATAATACTGTATTTTTATTTTTCTAATTATTTATTTTGCTTTACTGATTATTTTATTTATTATTATTAATTAACTTGGTTTATACTTATTATTATTATTATTAAATGTACAAATTATTTCGAGATAGTAAATGGTAATTTGGCTTTATATATTATTACTATTATTTCCTATCAATATTTTAATTACTTCTTACTATTATTTCTATTATTATTCTTATTATTAAGTGATATTATTATCAGTAATTATTACTAATATTATTTCATTGTAATTATAATTCTTATTATTATTAATTATTATAATTATCGTTATTTCTATTATTAATGATAATTAGAATTATTAATATTATTAATTTTTGTTATAATTATTTAATATTATTATTAGTGTTAGTATTATTTTATTTATTTTGATATTAGTTTTAATATTAGTGATAGTGGTAGTTGTTAATTATCATCACTATTTTTATTATTACTATTAATTACATTATTAGTATTGTTAATTTTGTTATTATTATAATTATTAGTGTTATTAGTATTGATATATTTTGTTATTGTTATTATTATTATGATTATAATTAATTACTATTATTATACTATTATTATTAGAATTATTATTATTGTTGTTATTTTATTACTAATTTCATTCTTCTCCGACATTATTCCTTAATCCTATTACCTTTACCCATGATCCAAACCCATTATCTAATAATCCTAACCATACCCATTATTTACCCAACCCATTATCCTATAACCCGAACCCAATATCATATCACTTCCTATTTAATCATAGCCTAATCCTAACCCTAACCCTAATCACTCCATCATCTTCATCATAATCTTCTGCCTTCTTTCCCTCGCCTAGCCGCCGCCACCGTGCACACTCACCCCTTCTGATCTGCGGTCCAATACCCTCAACAACAGCACCATACCATGGCTGCCGCTCGATCTTCCCATGGTCGTGCCCTATCTCTCCAGCATGAGCATGCTCCTCCGACAACCCTCTCCTGCTGCCATGGAAGCCCTCTAATAGGCTAAGCTTCTCCCGAGGCCTCCTCCTCTCTCTTTGGCGAGCCGCGACACCTTCAACGGCCTCCCCGGAGCTGTCCTCCTCCACCGGCATCTCGGGCATCCATCGACAACACTGCCGCCATGCCGGCACGCTCCGCCTCCCTCCTCTCCTCCATGGCCATGAGTTCTATCCCTTCTCTCCCTCTTTCTATTTCTCTCTCTGTTATATAGATGTGTTTAAGTTTATTTGCATATATGTGTGTATTGTATATTGTTATGTATTATGTATGTTTATGTGTGTATGTTTATGCATTCATGTGTGTATGTATGTATATAACATGTGTGTGCTGTGTTAATGCGTAAGTTTGTGTGAGTGTGTGGGTATGTGTATGCAAGTGTGGGTATGTATATCTATAATGTGTATGCATGTATACTCATATTTATGTATGTATGTGGGTGTACACGTGAGTGTGTATGCATGCGTGGCGTGCGTGTGTGGGTACATGTGTGAGTGTGTTGTGTGTGTGTTTATTCCCCTTCCTCTCTTGTATGGTTGCGTGTTACAGCGATTACGGACTCGTTCATGCGATCCAAACTTGGTAACAGTTAATTCGAATTTATGCTCGTTATACACTGGCGATTCGAAGATCGCACACTAGATGATTCGAAGATCTGTACCAGTTCATGCAATGTAAACTAGATGACAATTTGGATCCAAATCGCGCCATTTCATGTGAGTGTTTGCTTACTGCGCTGTTATTCATTTATCGTTGTCTGTGAGTGTTTTCTTTGTTCGTTTATTTAATTATGCGAGTTAAATTATTATTTCATGTGATACTAGTGAGTTCATGCTTTATTAGTTTATTTAATTGGTATGATTATTTCATGTGAGAGTATATCTAATTCTAACATTATTCTATTGTTTATATAATTCCAATCAGGAGTATTTCAATTATTTTAAATAGAGTTTGGTACTGGTTCTAGGATATAGCTAGTATAAGACTTTACGGTGAATTGGAACTTAAATTATCTGTTGATTGATTGATGTGTTCAGAGTTTAAAATAGTTGTTAGAGTTCTGTACCAGTTACTGATTTTAATTATACTGTTGTGATTAGTACTGGTTCTAGGATATAGCTCGCCAGAGAGAGAGAGGAGGATGCCGTGGGAGAAGCTTGGCCTGTTGGAGGGCTACCATAGCAGCAAGAGAGGGCTGTCGGAGGTGCGTGCTCACGCTGAAGAGAGAGGGCACAACCATGGGAAGATCGAGTGATAGCCATGGGGTGGTGCTGCTGCTAAGGGTGTTGGGCGGCAATTCAGACGGGGGTGAGTGTGCATGGTGGTGGCAACTAGGTGAGGGAAAGAAAGAGAAGATTATGATGAAGATGCTGGAGTGATTAGGGTTAGGGTTATGTGATCACACACGTGCGTTGCATGTTTTCATATCATATGCGTCACACTTCTACATTTTTATTTAATAAAACTATGCTATTAATGTATTTTCATGTTTAATGGCATGTAGGGTAATTAAGAAAGAAAAAGAGAGATAGACAAATTTATCCAATTAAATCTAAAGTTTAAAAGAAGGGGATCGATTCAAATTCAGATGTTCTAAGGCCATCTTATCTGAAGTTCGGGTATATCAGATGAGATAGTATCATTCAAATTCAAAGGAAAAATAGATTAGAGAAAACTCTATCAGTTTCACTGAGGATAAAGAGATAGATCTCATCAATCTAAAGCTGAAATTCAAAAATTCAAAAGGAAAATGGATAGAGAGAAGATCAATGGATGAGATGAAGAAATTAGACTCAGATTTAAATTTAATATATTTTATTATTTGAATCAATTTTCGCTACTGAAACTTAAATTTAATGATTAAAGATGATACATAAAGAAACTTAAGGGTTACAACTCTTACGTTGATCACTGTTTCTAATTCTATCATTTGATAAAATATATTCAGCAATCAAACGCCAATAAGCTGCAGATTAGAATTGAATATCCACATCAAATCAAGTTTAGAGATAAGGGGACGATTTAATTCAAATAGCCAGATCTCCCTATCTTTTGACTCATTTCCTTATCCATTTCTATCCTATAATACCCCCACATATAGAGGCAGAGGGATGATGAAGCAGAGAATAGATAGATTTCTGTATAGGTTTAACTTAAGATTTTCTTTCTCTTTTTAATGTAATTTTTTTAATGTAACTGAGATCGAAGAAGAGTTTCATGGAGAACAAGAGTGATGCTTGTACTGAGAGTGACATCGGTGTAAGTATTCTTCCTTTCTTTCATTGTTATTCAATTCAATCGAAGTTTCTTTTTCTACTCTTGTTTTTGTTGCTTCTCTCTTCTGTGTTTGTGAATCCAAACGACTCCAATAGCTTTGAAGTTGCCTCGCACTTGTAAGTACCATTGATGGCCTATGGTGATGAACAACCATTTCTATGGTAGTATAGCTTGCACCTTCATTTCATAGTATAGATCGGGAAAGGGGAAGACCTCATCTGTCATGCTTCGCTCGCCTTCAAGCAAAGGTACACCGTTGACAAGGATTCCAGGAAAGTCATTAACTAGAAGAAGTAGGTAAGTTCTTTAGTTTTCTTTTTCTTTCTTTTAATCTTTAGTTTAGATCACTACCATCTCCAAACTTTTTTATTCACTCTTTTTAATTTCTTTGTATAAATCCATTTTCTATTTTCTCCACCTTCTCAATCTACCACTTTCTTCTTAACTTAACTATAACTCTTTTTCATCTTCTTTTTTGAACTAAGAACTTAAACTATTTTTTGTGAACTAAAGAGAACTTACAAAAAGCTTCCATCGCTAGTCCCTCCTTGTGGATCACGACTCGCGTAACCACTTGCTTTAGCGGTAGCAATGAGTACCTTGCACTACCTTTTATCAAGTTCTAAAATTTTGTATTTTCTTTGTGCAGCTTTAAACTCAATCAAATTTTGACGCCGTTGCCGGGGAGGGATGATAAGTAACTCTTTTTTGTTTACTTTATTGATTAACTTTCTTCTCTGTTCTTGTGCACAGGTTTAACAATAAGAAATTTTTGCTGTAGTAGACATATAAGTGGCCCTGGATTCTACTCAAGAAAGCAGAGCCCAGAACCCTCAGATTTGCTACATTCAGATTTGCTACATTCCCGTGGCAATCTGAGTAAATTACTAACATGTATTTTTTGCAGGTTGGATGAATTGTAAAGTTTAAATATCTGTAGCTATTTATTTTCTTGTTTGACTCACTATCATACATTTCTAATTCAACAATAAAAGGTTGATTGTAAATGCTAAAATGGTTTAGACTTTACATTTAGGCACGTGTCTATTTCATTACATTTTCTATTTACTATTGAAGTGTGCTATAGCCAAGGTATATATGCATAGTATTTAGTATAAGTTTTATTCTTGTATGAAATATTGCTTGAGTGTTACTTTTCTATATACTTGTACATTGCACTAAACTGAATTAAGGACTTGTCATATAAGCAAGATAAGGTGGGAAAGTCATTATCCTCCCTTAGCCACAAATAATCTCCTCGCTCACTAACCTAAGCCTAATTAAAACTGAGCAGACGTTGGCCCTAGGGACATCTCGGACTCAAATAGGAGACTGACTTAAGGGGAAAGTTGATTAGAATTTGACTCCAGCCAAATCAGTGTAAAAGGTTAGGGATTGATAAGGCGAAACCTCGAAGAACAGTGGTTTGGCATAATTAGGCTGGTTGCCTAGGCACGGATACCTCCCACTGATCTTACCCCTATCTAACCATTAACTTATGGTCAGATTCTGCAATATACCCCCTGTGGACAATCAACCAGTTAGGAGTCATTTAGGTCTAAGGTCAACCTAATTAGCTTACATTTTTTCTTCTTATTTGTTTGTTAATTTGTTTATTTTTTTTGTTGTTTTTGACATTTCTTGTGTGATATAGCTTATAACAATAATTTTTTCAATTTTTGAATGATAATCCATGTTACACCCCGACCTCTTTTTCGGATATTACCAACCCAGAATATCATAACTTTAACCAACCTAGTGTGCCGGATTGGTCCTATCCGAATCAATACATGCCCCAGTCCCAATACTATGAACAAGACTGGAATAATCATCACTACTCTTCACAGAGTCAATGAGGATACAACTCCCCCGAGTCATATTATCAACCACCTTACCAAATCCAGCTTCATATACTCCTTCTCCTGAACAACCATTAGAAGAATCAATTGACTGGGAAAAGAGGATGGAAGCCTTTGAAGAGCTTGAGCGACGAATTAAAATTCTAAAAGACTCAAAATCCCATCAAAAATTTCAAATAAAAGATCCTTACTTTATTCTCCAAGAAGAACATGCCGATTTAAAAAGAGTGTGGAATCCATGATTCAATTCCAAAGTGATCCTTTACATATGATAGAAGAAGACTTAGTCAATTGGAAAACATGTGTAGGAATAAGAAAACTCTCCCTACCCAATCTTTGACTATTCCCGACACTTCTACCCATATTGATGAAAACAAAGAATCATGGAATCTTAAAGATTTTGATCAAGAGTCAATTTCATCACACAGATTTTAATTTGACCAGTTCCAAACCTTGGACAAATAGGCAAGTTTTTCATTCAATGAGATTGAACTTGAATGTGAATGTGACCCTGATCCCCAACCTTGTGATTCAGTTTTCATTTTCGAATCATGTTGACTCTGGTATCATTACCAAATTTGGACTAATTTTCAGAGCCAACATTTATTCCCGTACCCATAGATTTAGAAATTGAATCATCAATTTTGGATAGTCACATCCCATTGTTAGGAAGAGAATGTGAATCTCAGTTCTTTGATTTGGAATTTATTATTGAACCAATACGTACTCTTGAACCCAAAGTTGATTTTTCCCAGTTAGTATTGGTTCCTGAACTTTTTATTTCAGAGCCCAAATCATCCATTCCACAAAATCACATTCTATTGTTGGACCAAGGTATTGACCACAATGACTCCGTGATGATTTTTCAAGACTGATCATATGAAGAGAATAAGCGTCATGATAGGATCTTTCATGATCCTATTCATATTGAGAATTATAAATATGTAAATAGAAAAGAGGTCAATAAAGGTGTTCTGTTTACCACCATATTATCTTGATTGGGTAGCAATGATTGATCCAATCCGACCATTACCGGAATCACCACCTTGAGGTAACATTTTTCCTTCCTTTTTTCTTTTTCATGCATTTAGCATTAATTTATACATTGAAGACAATGCATGAGATAGGTATGGAGGAGGGTTCTAACATAACTTATGTTTTCTTCTTTAAAAAAAATTATTATTAACATTTCTTTGTTTTTAAAAACTTTTTGTAAATAGAAACAATATTTTGACCTATTTTTTATAAGAAATTAAGTTAATTTTAAGGACTAGGAGAATCATAATTAGGATTTCTTATACTTGGTCAAATAAGATTATTTGTTTGATTTCTAGGGTAATGAAGAAAATTTGAAAAAATAATTTAGTTTTAATTTTTATCTTGATGAAATATGCATGCTTTATACACTTACACACTTAGGGTTCAAAACAAAGATTCTTATGCCTTATATAAAAAAAGAAAAGATCTATATATATATATATATATATATATATATATATATATATATATATATATAATATATATTATATATATATAATATATATATATATATATATATATATATATATATATAATATCAAAAATCTTCTGATTAAGCTGGGTATTTGTGACTCATAAAGCATAAGCATTCACGCCTAAAATCGGTCCATATAATAAAATTGTTAATTTTGTGGCCTTATTTGCTTGAGTCCTTAAGTCCTTGGGGTGTTTTCTCACCCGGTGTCTTAAGACCGTCTGGTTTGGGAGTCACTGACAAAAGGTTCGTTACATGGGCAGATTAGAAAGTCTAATAGAACTAAGGAACAATACCACCAAAAATATATAAAAAAATAAGGCATAAAAGTTGAGTTAAAGAACCCGAGTTAAAATTTCATAGTCATTAAAGTGCATATAACTTAGGGTAAAATAATAGAGTAGATGAGAAATACAGTTTGACTTCTTCCCTTGATTGATAACAAGTTTTTGAATAAAGACTAAGCTTAAGAATGAAAAGTTCAATTTTCCTATAACTCATAGATTACTTAATTCTTACCATAATACTTCAAATATTTTTCTCCTTCAAAATGGTTTTTCAAAATACTAACACTTTGTTTCTCTTTTTTATGGATTTTGTGGGTGTAATCCACTGAAAACCCTCATGAGACAAAACTCTCCTCTAGGGAAAACCTAGAGGTTTAAACGGCTTGTTGCATAAGCTCAGTGCAATCGCGTGACCTGCGAAAGTGGTCTAATAATTTATTAAGTTTAGTTTTGATATTTAGCTCGAGAATGAGCAAAAGATAGGCGTGGAGATGTGATCACACACGTGCATTGCATGTTTTCATATAATACGGGTCACACTTCTGCATTTTTATTTAAATAAAACTTTGCTATTAATGTATTTTCATGTTTAATAGCGTATAAGGTAATTAAGAAAGAAAAAAGAGATATAGACAGATTTATCCAATTAAATTCAAAAGTTCAAAAGAAAGGGGATCGAATTAAATTCAGAGGTTCTAAAGCCCATCTTATCTAAAGACCGGGTATATCAGATGAGATAATATCATTCAAATTCAAAGAAAAAAATGGATTAGAAGAAGACCCTATTGGTTTGACTGAGGATAAAGAGATAGATCATCAAATCTAAAGCTAAAATTCAAAATTCAAAAGGATAAATGGATAGAGAGAAGATCAACAGATGAGATAAAGCAATTTAGATTCAGACTGGATACATTTTAGTATTTGAATCATAACTTTTGCTACTGAAACTCAAATCTAATGATTCAAGATGTTCCAGAAAGAAGACTTAAAGGGATACAACTCTTACATTTATGAATGTTTCTATTTACATCATTTGATAAGTTATATTCAGCAATCAAAATGCCAATAAGTTGCAGATCAGAATTGAATATCCACATCAAATCATGTTTAGAGATAAGAGAAGGATTCAAATTCAGAAATAGCCAGCTCTCCCTATCTTTTGACTCATTTTTTTATCCATTCTATCCTATAATACCCCACACATCAGAGGCAGAGGGACGATGAAGCAGAGAGTAGAATAGATATCTGTATAGGTTTAACTTAGGATTTTCTTTCTCTTTTTAATGTAATTTTTTATGTAACTTAGATTGAAGAAGAGTTTCATGGGAAAATAAAAGTGATGCTTGTACTGAGAGTGACACCGGTTTAAGCATTCTTCCTTTCTTTCATTGTTATTCAATTCAATCAAAGTTTCTTCTTCTACTCTTATTTTTGTTGCTTCTCTCTTCTGTGTTTGTGAATCCAAACAACTCCAATAGCTTTGAAGTTACCTCACCCTTGTAAGTGCCGTTGATGGCCTATGGTGATGAACAACCATTTCTATGGTAGTATAACTTGCACCTTCATTTCGTAGTATAGATCGGGAATGGGGAAGATCTCATCTGTCATGCTTCGCTCGCCTTCAAGCAAAGGTACACCATTGACAAGGATTCCAGGTAAGACATTAACCAGAAGAGGTAGGTAAGTTCTTTAGTTTTCTTTTTTTTCCTTAGTTTAGATCACTACCATCTCCCAACTCTTTTATTCACTCTTTTTAATTTCTTTGTATAAATCTATTTTCTATTTTCTCACTTTCTCAATCTACCACTTTCTTCTTAACTTAACTATAACTCTTTTTCATCTTCTTTTCAAGAACTAAAAGAAGAACTTTAACCATTTTTTGTGAACTAAAGAGAACTTACAAAAGCTTCCATTGCTAGTCCCTCCTTGTGGATCACGACCCGCGTAACCACTTGCTATAGAGGTAGCATTGAGTATCTTGCACTACCTATTATCAAGTTCTGAAATTCTGTATTTTCTGTGTACAAGTTTAAACTCAATCATTAGGATTAGGCTATGATTTAATAGGGAGTGATATGGGTATTGGGTTTCAGGTTATAGGATAATGGGTTTGGTAGATAATGGGCATAGGTTAGGATTATTAGATAATGGGTTTGGGTCATAGGTATGGATAATGGTATTTGGGTAATAAGATTAAGGAATAAGAAAGGAGAAGAATAAAATTAGTAATAAACTAACAACAACAATAATAATACTAATAATAATAGTATTAATAATAGTAATTAACCATAATCATAATAATAATACACAACAAAAATATATCAATAATAATAAAACTAATAATAATAATAACAAAATTAAAAGTACTAATAATGATAATTAATAGTAACAATAAAAAATAGTAATGATAATTAACAACTACCACTACCACTAATATTAATACTAATATCAAAATAAATTAAATAATACTAACACTAATAATAATATTAATTAATCATAACACAAATTAATAATACTAATAATGATAATTAACATTAATAATAGCAATAACAATAATGATAATAATTAATAATAATAGAATCATAATTACAATGAAATAAGATTATAATAATTACTAATAATAATAACAATTAATAATAAGAATAATAATAGAAATAATTGTAAGAAGTAATTAAAATATTGATAAAAAATAATGGTAATGATATATAAAGCCAAATTACCATTTACTATCTCAAAATAATTTGTACATTTAATAATAATAAGTATAAACCAAGTTAGTTAATAATAATAAATAAAATAATTAGTAAAGCAAAATAAATACTTAAAAAAATAAAAAGATAGTATTATTAACTAGGGATATTACAGAACGTCGAAGGAATAATCCAAACAAGGAAACCCTCTTTTATATACCATATATCTTGTATGGTTATCGGTTAAATAATCATAATCTGTGTTAATCCGAGATAACAATATATGTAGGCATATGAAAAGACTAAGTTATTGGAATAAAAGCGATTTATGTTCGGATAATACCTGAATGATCATACCTTTCTAGAGTGTTTAGTTTATATTTTCAGTCGGGACGGTTGGTTTGGAGTGGTTTGGCAAGCCTGCGATGTTATCTCTGAGTGGGGTTAATGTTGGCCCAAAAGGTTACACTCACTATTTATATAAGTTTTGATGATAACAAAACATATAGAAGCTATTTGGTACTAATAAGTTTTTTGAATGAATTTCAGGTTTGTTACAAGTCTTGATGGCTTTAAGCATATTGCAAGGCTTATGGCGCTAAAAGCATGTTGATAGGTTGATGGCGCAAGAGAAATCTTTTATAGGAGAGGAGGCTCTAGCTCGGCAACGTGGTTCAGAGACTTCTTTCTATAGTTTTTATATTTTTAGTGTGTTAAAGGATAGTATATAGTGTTGAAGCTCAAATTCCCCACATACACAAATATTGCACATGTTTTTCAAAAGATTATTTTTTTAAATATTTCTATAGACCTATTTCAGTATTTGCAAACTAAATTTATTGTAGTTTACTAAGTCTTGACAAAAATAATTTTGAAAATTTACATATCCTCAAAAATATTTTTGCAATTTTCTGTTTTGACCTGTTGCGGTCGACCGGACGGTCGACCGGCTCTGTTTCAGGTCAGAACGGTCAACCGAGTGGTCGACCGCAGTTTTGACCGTTGGGTGCGTGCATGTGTGCACGTTATCCGGTCGACCGGGCGGTCGACCGTACCCCATATCGGTCGACCGATCTTCGACCGACTGACTACACCCATGTTTCTGTTTGAGACGGTCGACCGGGCGGTCGACCGTGGCCTGCCAACGGTCAAATAATTTTGAAAACCGGTCGACCGGGCTGGTCGACCGTGAGTGTATTAACAGCCAAACGGCTAGTTTTTAAAACCTGTTAAAACGTGGTTTTATTCTCCAAACGAGGTTTATGGCTGGCTTTGGGTCTTATCTTTCCTGATTAATCAAAATTAGTGTTTACCCTTTAATCCCTACCTTTACCCTATAAATAGGGGTGGATGGGGTTGAGGAGATTAATACCAACATTTGCAAAAGAAATCAAAGTTTAAGTCCTTTTGAAAGAAGTTTTATTCTCAGTTTTTGTGCTTTATTCTCTGATATTTCTCTGAAGTTTTTGAATCAAAACTCTCTTCTACTTTGTTTTATTTTTCACTTGCAAACCTTGAGCTTCAATCCTATACATTATTCTCTAGGTTTTGTAAAGAAAAGTTTTTCAAAAGAGAGTTTGTGGTCTTTTGATCACCAAGTGATTATTGTATTTGTGGCTCCACTACCTCTGGACTAGAGGAGTGTGATTGAGGAGTTGGGTACTCCCTAGTAGTTGTAATCTTTTGTGGAAGTTCTAGTGGATCGAAAATCCTTCTGGGTGAAGGTGGGGACGTAGAGCTGGGTGGTCGAACCTCGAAACAAATCTCTGTGTTTGCGATTGGTTTACTTGTGTCATTTACTTGCTTTCAATTCATTCATTCATTCATTCTTATATTGTCGATCTTTACTCTCACAACATGATTGCATTACGCACCTCAAACTCTTATTTAGAGGAATCACGAGGAAGGAGTTCAGAGCCCTTCACGAGGTATTCGGCTTCTAATCTTTCTTTGAGTGATCGTTGCATCATCTCAATTTTTAATTTATGCATTGATTAGCATTATCACCTATTCACCCCCCCTCTAGGTGATTTCAATTGGCATCAGAGCTAGGATTCTAGGTTTTGGCTTCACATCCTTAGAGAGATCCTATAATTTGCTAATCACTATTTTAATATCTTCATTCATACACTAGTAAAGATGGCCGATAACATTAAGACCCCTCCCAAATTCGATGGACTCAACTTTCCTATATGGAAAGTTAGGATGAACATTTTTCTACAATCTCTAGGTAGTCTAGTTGCTAAGTCTTTGACCAAGCCTTTTAGTAAACCTGAAGGTGAGCAGGACACTTGGTCCGAACTTACCTCCAAGGAATTTGATGCTAATTCAAAGGCTCAAAATGCCCTACTTTTTGCTTTAAATGAGGATGACTTAACACGGGTTATCCATTGCAAATCCGCCTATGAGATTTGGCAACACTTATTGGTCACTCATGAGGGAACATCACAAGTCAAGAGAGCTAAAATAGTTCTCTTGCGTTCCCAATATGAAAGTTTTAAAATGCAAGAAAATGAATCTATTGATGATATGATTACTAAGTCTACTAAGATCAGAAATGCTCTTGCTTCTCTAGGTGATGAAATAAGCAACGACCAAAAGGTGCGTAAGGTGATTCGTGCTCTCCCTTCATCATGGGAAATCAAAGCTACCACCTTAAAGGAATTGAATGACAAAGACGAGATGGAGCTCATAAGTCTTATTGACAATCTTAAGACTCATGAGATGGAGAAAAAGGCTAGAGAAGAAGCGGCGCCTCAAAAGAAAAGTTTATAGCTTTCAAGTCTTCCTCCACCAACTATGATAATGAAGAAGATGAAGAAGATGATGAAGAGCTATCTCTTCTTGTGAGAAATGTAAAGAGAATGTACCGCAAGAATAAGCTCAACTATAGAAGGCGTTGGGAAAGGAAGGAGGAGAAAAAGATCATTTGCTACAACTGTCGGAAACCCGGACACATCATGGCCGATTGTCCAGATTTTAAGAAAAAGATATCTTCCTCCTTGAAGCAAAAGAAGCCGGTTGAAAAGAAGGTGTACAAAGCCACTTGGGACTCGGAAAGTGAATCTGAAGATGAAATCGACACGGCAAATGTGTGCTTCATGGCAAACACACCTAAGGTAACTACCCAACCACTTGATAATGATAGTGAAATAAGTAAGGAATTGTTATTACAAGCTTTCATTGAACTTTCAGAAAGTTTTGATGCTAAAAAGGAAGATTGTTCAAAATTGAAAAAGGAAAATGAAATGCTTAAAAGTCAAATTGCCATTTCTTCAAAAGAAAAAGATGAATTATCTTCTATTCTTATTTCAACACAAAGAGATTTTGATGCCTATAGAGTTGCTTGCAAAGCTAAATATCCTAAAATTGTTGAAAATGAGTTTTTTCATATTAAAAACTAGAATAAATGATTTGGGAAATGTTTTAAAAGAATGTGCTTTTAACAATACTAAATTAGAAAAAATGTTTTCAAAGAAGCATATGCATACTCCTCATGCTAAAAGTGATAAAACATCTCATGTCAAAACTCCACATGTTCATCATACCAACACATCACATGTCAATCATGCTAAAACACCTCATACTCACAAATCACATGTTCATAAACCACATACTCATTATGCTTTTAAATATGGAAGAATTTATAAATGTACTTATTGTGGCCGAAATGGTCATTTAGCTAAATTTTGTTATGATCATATAAATAGTACAAATAATCTTGTTTGGGTTCGAAACACTAACGCTTTAGGACCCAAGAAAATATGGGTACCAAAATCAAGTCTTAAATTATTTGATGTAGGTACACACCAAGACTCCAAGACGTAAGGAGCGGTGGTACCTTGATAGTGGTTGCTCAAGGCATATGACATGGGACATCAACAATTTCGCAATCCTATCAAGGTACGTTGAAGGTGGCACCGTCACCTTCGGAGATGACTCTAAGGGCATCATCATCGGTATAGGTAACATTAAGATTGGTGCATCTCCTTTAATTGAAAATGTAGTTCTTGTTAATGGGCTTAAACATAACATGCTTAGTATTAGTCAACTATGTGATCGTGGTCTCAAAGTTGTTTTTGATGAATCTTCTTGCAAAATTTTTGATTGTAAAACCAATGATTGTATTCTCACTAGATTTCATGAAAATAATATCTATATTATTGATATGCTTAATTTGGATTGCTCTACTAAATGTTTAAATGCTTTTGATGAGATTTCATGATTATGGCATAGAAGATTAGGTCATGCATCTTTTGATCACCTTGCTAGAATAAATTCTAAGAAATTGGTGAAGGGTATTCCTTGTTTGAAGTTTGAAAAAGACCGCATTTGTGGTGCGTGCCAACTTGGGAAACAAACCAAGTCTTCTTTCAAATCAATCAAGGATATCATGTCATCTAGGCCATTAGAATTGATTCACATGGATCTTTTTGGACCAACTAAAACTAAAAGCTTAAATGAAAATAGATATGTTTTTGTTTTAGTCGATGATTTCTCTCGTTTCACTTGGGTTTTCTTCTCGGAGCATAAAGATCAAACTTTCTTGCATTTTAAGATTTTTCAAAAAGGGTTGAAAAGGAAAAGGATTTTCGATTTTACGGATAAGAAGTGATAGAGGTGGTGAGTTTGTCAACCAACTCTTCGTGACTTATTGTGATGAAAAGGAATTAAGCATGAAATGTCATGTCCTAGGACTCCACAACAAAATGGAGTAGTTGAACGGAAGAATATAACTCTTCAAGAAATGGCTAGGACTATGATAAGTGAATATGGGCTCCCTCAATAATGGGCCGAGGCCGTAAACACCGCATGCTACATATCCAACCGTATTTATTTGTGTAAAAATACTTTCAAAATCTCTTTTGAAATTTATCATTTAAGAAAACCAAATATTTCATACTTTAAAGTTTTTGAATGCAAGTGTTTTGTTTTAAACACCAAAGATAATTTGGGTAAATTTGATGCTAAGGCTTATGAAGCAATCTTTGTTGGCTATTCTAGTACGAGCAAAGTATATAGAGTGTTCAATAAATCATCTCATACTATAGAAGAATCTATGCATGTTAAATTTGAAGAATCTAATGCAATTGTTGAGAATGTTATAGAGATTGACTCATTAGGTGAGGACATGGAGAAAATAGCCTTGAAGGACTCACCCATCCAAGAAGACAAGCAAGAACCTATTGGTGAAGTTCAAAATGATGAAGTGGAAAAATCATAACCACTTCCTAAAGATTGGAGATACGCCTCAAATCATCCCAAAGATCTCATCATAGGTGATGTATCAAAAGGGGTAACCACTCGCTCTAAACTCCATGATTTGTGTGGGCATTATGCATTCATATCTCATTTTGAACCCAAAAATATCTTCGAAGCCGAGGGTGACTCATATTGGTTGGTTGCCATGCAAGAAGAGCTCAATCAGTTTGAGCGCAACCAAGTTTGGCACCTTGTTCCTAGACCCCATGATAGACAATAATTGGTACTAAGTAGATTTTTAGGAACAAGATGGATGAGTCAGGACATGTTATAAGGAATAGGCTAGGTTAGTGGCCCAAGGTTACATTCAAGTTGAAGAATCGACTTTGAGGAGACCTTTGCACCCATAGCACAGCTAGAAGCCATACGGATCACACTAGCTTATGCATCCTATAAAATTTTAAACTTTTTCAAATGGATGTAAAAAGTGCATTTTTAAATGGTTTTATTGATGAGAAGTTTATGTTGAACAACCTCCCAGTTTGTAATCATGTACATCCAAATTTTGTTTTCAAACTTGATAAAGTATTGTATGGTTTAAAACAAGCTCCAGAGCTTGGTATGAAAGGATTTCTAGTTTTCTTCTATCAAATGATTTTGTTAAAGGCAAAGTAGACACCACATTATTTATTAAACATGTTGGTAGTGACATTCTTATAGTACAAATATATGTTGATGATATAATCTTTGGTTCTACTAATGAGTTACTTTGCAAGGAGTTTTCACAATGTATGCAACGTGAATTTGAGATGTCATTGATGGGTGAATTGAACTATTTTTCTTGGACTCCAAATCAAGCAAATGCGTGATGGGATTTTCATATGTCAAGCCAAGTACTCAAAGGAACTCATCAAGAAATTTGGGCTTGAAGACTCAAAAATTTGCAACACTCCCATGGCCCACCACCACCAAGCTTGATAAGGATGACCAAGGTAAGTGTGTTGATATTAATTTATATAGAAGCATGATTGGTAGTTTGCTGTATTTAACGGCGAGGTAGGCCGGATATTATGTTTAGTGTGTTTATCTTTGTGCTAGATTCCAATCTTGTCTCAAAGAATCTCATTTAATTGCGGTAAAACGCATTATTCATTATGTTAAGGGCACTATTGGAATGGGTCTATGGTATCCGAGACCGGAGAATTCTCAATGACGAGTTTTTCAGATGCGACTATGCGAGTTGTAGAGTGGATAGGAAGAGTACTGGTGGAACATGTCAATTTCTTGGTAATTGTCTTGTTTCATGGTCTTCCAAGAAACAAAATTCGGTAGCCCTCTCACCGTCGAGGCGGAGTATGTTGCGGCGGGGGCTTGTTGTGCTCAAGTCCTTCGGATGAAACATACTCCTTGATTATGATTTGCATTATAACCATATAAAAATATTTTGTGATAATACTAGTACTATTCATATGACTAAGAATGCAAATCAACATAGTAAGACCAAGCATATTGAGATTCGATATCACTTCCTTAGAGATCATTTTGAGAAAGGTGATATTGATATTGATTATGTTTCTTCCGATTTTCAACTTGCCGATATTTTACTAAACCACTTAACTATAATAGATTTCTTTTATATGTGATGAACTAAATGTTTGTGTATTGAATAAGGAAGTTTTCTTGCTAACATATCCCTTTTTGATGTATGACAAAAAGGGGGAGAAATATGTGTTGTATGTGTTTGTTTTGCTATAGTGTTTGGTTTTATGTTTGTGAGTTAGTGTTTGTTTAAATTTTCAATGATTTTATGTTTGGTATTT